>JARQZJ010000062.1:3457500-3620000 GCA_030704895.1 Henosepilachna vigintioctopunctata | reverse complement strand
AAACGCGAATACTACTTGCATTATGTAAATCTAGGAAACTTCGCTTCGACAAAAGTAAAGATTGCTAGACACCTGCGATTTTATATATCCAAAACAATTTTTATCAAAATTCGAAACTAATATCAGATTATCGCTGATTTCATCAATGATTCGCTTATCTTCTAATGCATACAGAAATGTATTATTTTATAGTGAAAATTGGGAACTGAAGTCACCTTTAAAAGTTTTTGAACTGGACTGGGTGTTTCGCTGTTTTTCTCACTGCTTTGGACCGCTAAGCTACCTAGGTCTCCACTTTGAGATGCAACTTCAATTCATATTTAACATTCTTGTATCCATCAAGCTAGTTATTCGACGCTCGGATTGTCGTCTTTGGAACTGTTTGTAGGTTTGAAACCCACCCATCCCTCCAGTTGTATTGATTTTTTCCTAAGAAACAATGATAAATATAGTGCAGAAGTTTTTTCGTGTTAACCTACCACGTGCGTGTATGAAGAAATACATTATTTTATAGTGAAAATTGGGAATTCAAGTCACCTCTAAAAGTTTTGAGGTTTTTGAAGTTTTTACTTCACACTACACACCTTCTACTAGCTACTTCACTGTGGCTAACTATGTTGTGGTGCAATGCAGTAATTTACCGATCACACTCAACAGTCATTCAGGTTTTGAACCAGAGGTTAATATTTGCTTCTATACATCTATTGTGTCATGATATTGTGAATTGCATAATTCTGTAACATAAGTTGGCTACCGAAAGTAGGTTATTATGGCGATTGACCAAGCGAGGGCTTCACATATACTGCCACATTAGACAAACAACTGTGACTGTAGCACAGAACTGTAGCATTTACACTGTTAAGATCTCTTGTCATCCATCCTGCAATTCTGAATTGATCGTCGCTTCTTTTTCCCAAGGAAATCACAGGATAAACAGACAGTTTAATTGGTTTTCGATAATCTTCATATAAAATAGACAGCTCGTCGTTGAAAAGAATCAATCTCTTCATAGTCACATCACAAAGATATCTTGAAAGATCAAGGTCTATATGAATATAATTGAAGTTGATACTGTTCCAAATGTGTCGAAAATCCACAGCAGAATATCAAGACAACTTGTGACTTTGTCACTTTGTGGATTATCTTCATTTCGAGTACACCCATTAAACATAATACATTTTATGTATATAATGGCAACAATTGAAGAGATCCAATTTTCCTTCAAGAACTTGTTCTATCAAACCAGAGGCTCTATTGAACTGAATTGTTTTACTACGATGTCTGAAAAAATCAGTCGGGTAACTTATTAATTGCACCTTATTATCCAGGTTCCATTCACAACGTGCGTTTAAAACTGCTTTTGGTATGTGTTGGTACCTGAAGAAGTGTCCAGTTTTAGTCTAAGTTTTTTTTTCTTTCGAACATGCCTAGTAATAATTTTCTGAGTAACAAGTCAAGGAACGCTAACGACTTCAGCCAGATTATTTTGAAAGTCTAATGTGATGAATTGTGATCTATTATTTCTCAATTATTTTGGAATGCACTAATTAAACAATATTTAGAAGTTTCTCATAATTTTATAAAAAAACGCATGATGCGTCCAAAAGTACTACTTCTGTATCAAATGCTAAATAACTATAAATATTTTTAAGTTTAAGTTAAGATTTTTGTTCGGATAAGTTCAGCCTGTATTTGGTAATTCACGTAGGCGTTGAAAAAGGTGATTTCTTGAAGTTGAAAGGAAAAAGGGAATTTTTTTCTCAGTGCTTCTTAATACAATTGCGATATTCGCTGCGTGTGAGGAAATGCCCTTGCTTAAATGCTACACATGAGACTGCCAAAAGGACTACTTCTGGAATGTTTATCTTTATCATTTAAAATTGCAGTTACTGGACGTAACTTCTGATCCTCTGTTGTAAAAAGCGAAGTAGTGCAGAATCCTGTAAATGCGTAGATAAATGTGTTATAAATAATTCATACAGATGTTCGCTGAATAAAAAAATACTCTCTTGTTTGGGAACGTACTATTTCAAAAGGCAAATATATTCAATGGTGTAGACGAAATATTTATAGAAAAAGCTGAACATCTGTTGTTAGTTTTTCCTTTAATCCAATTTGTGCGCTTCCTTCTATGTATATTACTGAGTTGATAATCTCAATTTCATAAACGCTGAGGGTAATTTTACATGCACAACTCCACATGTCTCCCCCAGGAATCGATTGCGGATAGGTTATGGACGTTTGTGCATGTTGTATGAGTTTCAGCGGTTATATTTGACTCCTCCTACCAAGTAAAATGTACCTCAATAACGAAAAATTTACCTTCTTCTACTCAGTCGTTTACTCTTGACAGAGTGGTCGTGGTCGTGTCTCGGTCTTGTGCCACTGCGTCCCACGCAATACGGCTCCACACTGCTCTATGCTTAGCGGCTATAGAGTTTTCATTGATGTTGGAATGCGTCACAGATTTTATCCGATCTGTCCATCTTGTTGCATAGCGCCCACGCGATCTTTTGCCCTCGACTTCCCCTTGGAAAACCAATCGTTCGATAGAATCGTCGTTTAGGGTTATATGTCCAATGAATTTATGGTTTTGGAGCTGCACACTCCACGATAACCTCTCTTTGATGTATAGCTCCTTCAGAGTTGAGTCGTTGGTTCGATGTGCAGTCCACGGGATTCTGAGCAAACGTCTCCAGTACCACATTTCTAACGCATCAATTTTGCGACGATCTTGCATCCTCAATGTCCATGTCTCAGCCCCGTACAAGAAGATTAGAAAGACTAGGCATTTCATTCGTCGAACCTTTGTGTTTTTGGTTATTCTGCGGTCCCTCCAAATCCTTGTGAGCTTTTCCACTGAAGATTTTTTGCGTTTCTGACATAGGGCAAAGCAAAAATTAATACCTACATAAAACTTTCGAACATAAAGCAAAATGAATAATTTTGTATGATGTGAACATTGAATTGTTGTCAGAACTCATTCTCAAGAAACATTTTCTATAATACTGAAAAACATAATTTTCTTCTATTGAAGTGGAGCAATGGGAATGCTTCTGAAAAATAGAAAGTGAATCGAATTTTCTCTCCATTGATATTTAAAATTGATATACAAGATTCACAGGAAGATTATCGAAATCGGAACTACTTCTGGGGACTTGCTGCACTGATGCCACTATATAACTTAATACTTGCATTTTTCACTTGGAAAATTATGTTGAAACAGTAACATTAATATTCTGATATTTTCTCAATATTTCTGAAATTCTTCGTGCTACTCAAATAATCAGATATTGTAGTAGTAATTGTAATGAGATACATGTAACAAGAAGCTTCTCAGTTCTTCAAAATTAACCCAGCTGAAAAATGCTTAGTACATGTTTTAAAGAAAAACTATGAAACCAATACAAATTCATTTTATTGATCATCAGTACTACTTAAATATAAGGTATATAATTCTAAACGCATTCAGAACGAAACAGCTTCATCAATATTTTACCTTCCAGTTTAGTAATCTATTTCAATCCCATAAATTATTCTTGCATCAACATCATTTAGTATCTAAGGTTCCATAATGTCATTTCACTTTCTCTACCCCTCAGACAGAAAAAACGATCAGAACTATGCTTCTGCACTGCGCATGACGACACAGGCGTCATAACGAAGTCATCGATTAGACCAATTATTTACTTTGTATATCCTGCAGTTTGTCGAAAATTTCAAAGAGATATTCCCTTTTCTTCCGGGGTTATGAACAGTTCCGTCATAAAATTACACTTAAATGATACAACCAGGTCGAGCATACAAAATAGTACAGGTAAGAATGTGTTTGCTCAGGCGATACAATATTTTTCGACTTCAGAAGCGCCAGTCGGGTTATATTCGAAATAGCTCACCTGAAAAAGAAATGAAAGAAAATTGATTTGCACACGGAAATCTCTCGGAAGTTCGAAGCAATGGGAATATTATAAAACGAATTGAGAACAGAATTTTCAGTTCTCTGAACCTTGTAAACTACAACTGTTTGTTCAAATGGAAATATTTTTAAATTTTCTACCTCATTTTTGTTTTAAAGTCAATCTTTTGTAGTTACTTATTCATTTGCGCGCTGCATACGAATGTTTATTTTTCATAAACTTATAGATGATTCATTCAAAAACTTCCAACTCAGGTCGAAAAGATAACCCAAATAAAATTTTTGATGGAAAATTTTGAGGGGAATGGATAAAATACGTTGCAGTAGAATTTGAATATATTACAATATATTTTAGAATCATAATGGAATAGTTTACACTAATAGTAGTCTAAGGATATTGAAACATTCTTTATGTATTCATTTATTTTTGTGTTTTTGGTAGCTGAGAATGAATTGAAAATTATTATTTTCATGCCAGCTATTTCTATTTCAAAAATATGTTTATTAAACCGGCTGACTCGACGAACTTTGTACGCCCATATATTTTTCTCGCGCATATATTCGTAAATCTTAAAAACGTGTTCTTCTGTTTGTGCATTACTATTCAAGATTCTACTATTTGCCTTTTGTGAGGCCAAAGGAGATACCTATAGACTGAGGAAATTTGATACTTCCAGTAATTTCAAATTAATAGTTAGATTATCAATAATTTCATATACGAAGACTGTTCGAAAGAAAAGGTGAATTTTGAATTCCCTCGGGCTGTGAACATTCGATAATCGGAATTTTGTTTTCGTTATGTTGACACACATACGTTTTTCATTTGTTGAAATCATCATTTAGTTTAGTTGTTTGTTTGGGACAACTGAAAAAGTTAGTCACTTCTGCTGTGTTCAACGATTTCTTACTTTCATCAAAAATGGATCGAAGGATCTGTATTGAATTTTGCGCAAAAAATGGAATAAGGTGCTCCAACCTAGTTAAAATATTGACAGCGGCATTCGGCGAGTCTACTTACCCTAAAAAAATTGTTTATAAGTGGTACTAGCGCTTAACATAAAGCCGAGAAGATGTTAATGACGATGAGTCTCCTGGAGTTGCGACCTAGTGAAGAAAAGGGTTTTGGAAAATCGTCGATTCAGTATTAGGGAATTTGCAGAGGATATGGCAGATTGATCGACTCAGGCGTGTAATTTTCTCGGATATTTTGGACATGAAACGTGTGGTAGCAAACTTTGTTCCGAAATCGGTAAATTTTGAGCCAAAGCAATGTCGCATTAGTATCGCTCAGCAGTTGTTGAAAGACGTTAACGACGATACAGATTTGCGCAAAAACGTCAAAACTGGTGACGAAACGTGGTTATATGGTTATGACGTAGAAACCAAGGCCCAACCATCCCAATGGAAGCGGCCAGAAAAGCCAAGACCGAAAAAGGCACGACCACGTCAATCAAATGCGTATGCTTTTCTTACTGAGAAAATCATGAGTTCTTGCTTATTCGTGTTTTTTTGGCCAAAAACAACACCGTAATCATGCTTCAAACACCGTATTCATCAGATTTGGCTTCCTGTGATTCCCTTTCCAATTCTTCCTATTCCCAAAACTAAAGAGGCCAATAAGAGAAGAGCATTTTGCCACAGTTGATGACATAAAGTCGGAATAGAAGAACGAGCTGATGGCCATACCGAAAAGCGCATTTCAGAAGTATTTAGATATGGATGAATATATGAATACTTCCCCAGAAAATTCCAGATTGACATTTTCTTTCGAACGAACGTCGTGTTACCAGGTTTGATATATCGAAAGTAATTAATTTGTCAATTCTACCATCAAAATCTACGAGGTTCGTAACTTCGTAGCAGGTCCTTTAACCTTTCACATGAGTTACATTGCGAATACGAGTCAAAAATGTTCAGAATCAAATACCTATTTTCTGAAACCAATGAATGCAGTGGCTCTGGTGGCGGTACCATTGGCGTCAATTCGATTTGACAACTCACGCAAGACAATCCAGGTGCTTCTTTTTTGAGCTTAAATGGCTTGATATATTGGCATACGACGCTTATTGGTCCAATAGCAACGATTTACTGTGAAGTGTAATTGATTGTATTATTCTTGAGTTGTCTGATTTACCAGGTAATTTTTTCAATTGTTTTTCATGAGAATCTCCACCTTTAAAAGTTAGCGAAATCGAACCAGACGCTCACGTGTCAAATGACCAAGGAAATAGGGATCCACATATATATATATATATATATATATATATATATATATATATATATATATATATATATATATATATATATATATATATATATATATATATATATATATATATATATATATATATATATATATATATATATATATATATATATATATATATATATATATATATATATATATATATATATATATATATATATATATATATATATATATATATATATATATATATATATATATATATATATATATATATATATATATATATATATAGTATAGTTTTCAGAGTCGTATTTAATCGTTACAGTGTTGAGAAAATTCTAATGCATCGTTTATTTTGAAAATTTCTTTTACATAATTTAAGTACTTCTTGTACATGTTATCATTATCATAGCTACTGTTGTAGATGTGTCATGTTTATATTTTAACCTCAAATTTGGTAAGGTTATTATAATTTTGCCATTTGAACATGTTCTGTTTGACACTTTTTGTTAATTGTAGAAGTCCTGAAGATGCAATAAAATATTGCGAAAGCTTGACTGAGAAAAAAGAGTACAAACAATAATTGCTCAATTGAGTCGAAAACACCCTAACCTCGCTTACTATATATATATATATATATATATATATATATATATATATATATATATATATATATATATATATATATATATATATATATATATATATATATATATATATATATATATATATATATATATATATATATATATATATATATATATATATATATATATATATACTATAATGAATTTTTGAATGATAGATGACGGTTATAGCTTACGTATATTTATTTCGATTATTGAGAATAAGTTCTTCAAACAATTGTCTTGGAGTATTATAAAAAATGTACACATACAACTTTATTGATGATATTTAAATCTAATTTAAATTATCAATAGAATTGGTTAATTACCAATACAATCAGAATGGCAGTACAAATATTAATTTGATCTAACAAATTTGGACAGTTCAATCTTGAATAAATAACCTCCGCACATAAAAATTGGCCGTTCGAAACTTCTCTGTTTATATAAACTTTGTGTAGGGATTGCCTCAAAATTTTCCATATAAACGTCCATGAAAACGAAATTAGAATATAAAGTTTTTTGAAAGAACACTCGAGGAAACTTAGTCATATAATGATTTCTTTTTAGAGCCAGAGAAGTACTGACTCTGTTGTTTCTCTCACGAAAGTTCATGAAAGGTGTCAGTGTTTTCTGGCAAGCTGTAAACTCTATTTATCATAAACAGAAATTAATCTATTCGAATTATTCTGGACCTAATTCTATACAAAGAAACCATCTGAGAAACTAATTTACATTTCCCTCTCAAAATTATATACTTTATGAGGGTGAAATTCTCCAAGAAAATAATACTCAAAACGAAATGAGCATGAATATCGCTGAACATCTTCTCAACATTGAAGTGATACTTTTTTACTCGAAATATATTCACATTATTGCATCACACTTTTTGGACAGAAACGACTGACCACGAAAAAAACTTGAGATCAGTAGCCGAATGGTCGGATCGACTCGCATCGTGTTTTTTGTTTCTCTCGGACTCGACATTGAACTAACCTTGGAGCTACTCGTATATCTAGGTCTCCAACCTCCCCTCTATGATCAATTATATTGATGATTATTATAAGCAAAATCTCAACTATCTAAGACTGAAATTTCTATTCTGTCCATGAAGATAATTTTTCATTTTCAACATAAGGAATAATAATCCTTATCATTCACAAAAACAATTGAAGCTTTGAAGAAAGTGTCTATTTTCACACAGGAAAAATTCAATAATTCCTAACAAATAAATTCTGTTTTTGATTCACCCCTAGGGACGCAACATATAACACCAGATGTATCTCAGTAAGTTCCAGCGGAAAACTTCTTCGGACACTTCTTTCCTGTTTTCCACAATATATTCAACCTCGAGATCATTCCCGCTAACTTATCTAGAACTTCCCCATCCAGAAAGGAAATACATGTTCTTGCAATCGGGTCAGGAGAATCACAATCATCCCGGATTCATCCATGTACTCTCCCCCAGTACGAAAATAGCGTAAAAAACGACTTTTAGGTTCATAGGACTGCTCGCATATTACTGACATTAGTATTCAGACCAGTTCGACTGCGCCACTTTGAGCAAACAATTGAATTGAGCGAGAAATAACCTTAACGACATTTAGCGACGAGGCGGCGTTGCTTGAAGATGAATGGTGAAACGATGGAGGTGAAGGCTTTGTTAATTTATGTAGGAAGGAGTCTAATTTGAATAGCGATATATATTGAGAAGAGGAATGCTGCGATAAATGATTGCATGAGTGAATCAGGATCAAAATACTGTAAGAGAGATCTGAAGAGAGATTTATATATAATAACCCTCATAAAGGAAAGGAATCGAAATTGTGGAATGTGAGAAAGACATGAATGAGTTCCATTATTGTAAAGTTCTATAATTTGAATAATCTTAATTATTCGTGTTAAAGGTGAGGACGATTTCATTTCGAACGAGTTTGAAACAGTCTTTACGGCTGGTGATTTTGAGTTTGGACCTAGCTAATAATTGTAGTGAAGAGAAAAACATTTTTAACAAATTCAATAGACGATGAATCTACTCTGTGATAGTTCATATTTAAATGAGAGGTAATACTAAAAACTTGTCTAAAAATCACTGACTGAACAATTCTTTATTCGACTAGCTTCGCCTTTTACGGCATTATCATGAATGCATATTACAAAGACAACCTTTAAATATTTGCAGATCTGTTCGGACCACAGAATACACCTTAAATTCTGTCATAGTGGTGGGGGTTTCCAAATGATTAGAGTTTAAACAGGGGAGTTGTTGAGGTGTAACTGGTCATTGGGAAGATTGTATTTATCGGATTTCTGAAGTTTATCTATTTCCATGGCTTCCAGGTAGTTCATTTCCATTACTGTGAAAAAGGTATGATAAAATCGTTGATAATTTGGAAACCCCACCTCTATGACCGAATTTAAGGTGTATTCTGTGGTCCGAACAGATCTGCAAATACTTAACGGTTGTCTTTGTAATATGTATTCATCCTTGATAATGCCGTAAAAGGCTAAACTAGTCGAATAAAGAATTTTTCAGTCAGTGATTTTGAGACAAGTTTTTATTATTACCTCTCATTTAGAAAAACATTTCTGATATTATGGTAATATTATCTGAATTTGAATAAGAAATCACTAGAACTTAAAATCTCTGTGCTCATCTTAGCGTTCGTTGAAGAATACAAACCCACCAAGTTCGAACAGAGTATTAAACATCAATATTGTTGAACATATTGAGAAATAATATTCTTCCTGAAATCAAGCAGTTATATTGAATTCCATATTGCAACTCATATATGCAATTATATTTCAACAATTTCATTATGAAAATTAGCTAAATATATGTGAAAATCATCAACATATTGCAAGCCATTCGGAAAAAAATCTACTGAAATGATAATAAAAACATTATAACTTCAAATGAATTAGATGAAAAATAATTGAAACTGCGAACGAGTTCTTTAAGTACGTGTATATATTTCTACGAAATTCTAGAAGTGTAGATGATATCCTCCCATGATACAGTCTAAATTAGCGAATGGCGTGAACCAATGCTCTAGGCCATTTAGATGATAATGGTAACACGATTGATTCTTTACGTTTCACGTTCTACGGAAAGTTGAAAAAAATTCATTGGAATATCTTCCGTGCGTTTGAGCGCCAGAGTTTCCATCTTGTGATTTATTGAAGCTATTCTGTAAAAATGATCAGTAAATCTATAACGAACAGATAATTGATCTGGCCAATAGAATGCACGAGTTTATCGTAGTGTATTTGGAGCACAACGAGAATTTTTCAAATGCCCTGCTGAATATTCATAAACTGACATTCTGTAATGTGAATTGTCCATTTTGATCATTTATCTCCCGATATACTTATTTTTATTTGAAATATAGGTAGACAAGGAAAACTGCAATATATATATATATATATATATATATATATATATATATATATATATATATATATATATATATATATATATATATATATATATATATATATATATATATATATATATATATATATTATTATTATTATAATTATTATAACGATTGTTCCCCATGAGGAGAGCGCTTGAATTTGAATTTGCAATTCTTAGGACATTTGCTCCATCTTTTCGCCTTTTTCGCCTCCCAGAGTAATTTTGGAAATGAATTAAATAGATTCAATGGACGATGAATCAACTCTGTGATAGTTCATATTTGAATGAGAGGTATTAATAAATACTTGTCTAAAAATCACTGACTGAACAATTCTTTATTCGACTAGTTTCGCCTTTCACGGCGTTATCAAGAATTCTTGATAAAATCGAATAAAGAATTGTTCAGTCAGTGATTTTTACTCAAGTATTTATTATCACCTCTCGTTTGAATTGAATAGAAAAACTTGAATGATAACAAAATTCCAATCAATTTGGCAGTTTTTCATCAAAAACACAGTAAAAAATATTTCACAATCAAGGATTCATTTTTATTGATTTTGTAAATCATTTTCATGCAAAAATGCACGTAGACGCTCATCTCGAACAAGTAGAATCTTATCAAACAAGTCGATGTACTCAAATTCACGCGAAAAAATTTTAAATTCAACTTGAGACGTTCTCGCAGTTATTTGAGGTTAAGTGCTATCACAAATTGCAGTATAATGCACCTCAAGTATCCACTCTTTATCATTGCCCGTACTTTCCTCATACGAATTTTTTTTTGCAACTTAGACTCTACCACAAACTGACAAAACATGGAATAAGTATGATTTGATAAAAACACTGAGCTGCCAAACGTCCTATGAAAACATATTCTCTTCGGAAATTATTTTTTTGTGTCCATATGACCATGTGGTAATTTTATATATTGCATAAATAACACTTGGCTTGGTTTTACAATATTTCTCTTCATATTGCAATTAGGAGAGATAAAAACAACAACAATTCTTCCAATTCGCAATATACCAGCAAAATGCTAAATTTCTTTCAAAAATGCTAGAGTGAATTTATACTGTACTATACACAGTTACTCGTTCAGAACATAAAAAATTAACAAGTCAAATCAGAGTCGAAGGAGCCGTACGATTCGTTGAAGAAATATCAGTGAAACTAATTGACGATTCCACATCCAGAATGATCGCAACAATGAAACGTTCATGGAAAAATGGCAGGAGAAACCAAAGGTTCCAACTTAGGGGCAAACAACTAATCACTATTTAAAGGGAAGCTACTCGTTAGCTACCCTTGATTGAAATGAATATTTACGTCACACACTTCTACGTGTCTCTCAGGGCTTTCAAAATGTGATTATGTGTCTTGCTTCAGGTCCGATCCAATGCCACTTGAAGCTCGTCACTCGTTTAATAATATATATTATCCTGATTTTGTCTCGTAACTGATTTTTCCGTATTCTAACTAAGTGATGTCCAACTTGAATAGCCAGAGACCGAAACGCTTGGTAAAATATGGAAGAGGCATATATCCGATATTTTGGTGAAAGAAGCTTCTAGAATTAATAATTAATAATAATAATGAATAATTCCAAGTCATATACCAGATTGCTACAGTCCAGTGCAGAAAAATTTTAAAGTTTATCCTATTCAATGTAATAGCCTATGGATCTTTCACAGTACAAAGACAAAAAAAAGGTCGAATTGATAAATAAAAGAAATTTTGAAACTGTAGCTCCTTTGATTTCCATCTCATTCTTGTGAACTACGAAAGTACTCGAACTACTGGACATTGTAATTTTTGTTACGTCGCCTTGATTGAGTTGAACGCAGTGTTTCCGTTTGTACATTTGGAGTTGAAAACTCCTAAATAAAAGCTTTCGGTTACGACTTAATTAAAAAAACAAATTCAAAATCTGCTCTTATATATTCGTTCAAACTGGAATTGTTGCCTTAGCCGAATACAAACCCTGGAAACTAACTTTGGTAATTACATTTTTTGGACTATAAATATTCGAGAACAGGTTGTGGCGGAATTAAAAAGCAGCAGAGAAGTTGAAAAATACCGTTACTCAAGTGCCTTCTGCAGATTAGTGAACTACGTTCATATTAATTCCGAAACGTCAGTAGTAAATCTGTATTTAAAGAGGAGAAGTCCAAGTGCGGATGACTTCTGATGAAGATACATAGTCCAATTGGAAACTTGTTTGTTGCTTTGATAGAAGATATAGCAAAGTGAATTGATAAAAAATATATGAGACGAAAACTGCATGGCTTATACTAAGTATTTTGAAATCATATACAATACAGGATATATGATTTTCAAAAGTATATTCATCAAAGCATTTTCTGTTTTTCATGAATGAAAACCGTGAAATTTGGATTTTTAACTGAAATCCTTGGAATATATATATATATATATATATATATATATATATATATATATATATATATATATATATATATATATATATATATATATATATATATATATATATATATATATATATATATATAAATTAGATATTCGTGGGATAGCAGTCAGGTGGTGTCAAATAAGAGGACTCTTTTTTCCTTAACTCGAGCTTTCAAAAGTATATCATTCCTTCATCAGGAGTGCTACAACGTAATATTACAATCAACATGGTGAATCAAACAATAAAAAGGTTAACTTACGAAATTGAGGTTTATTCTAGAAGGTTGTTCCATAAAATTAACGAAATTTGTACCAGACCGCATGGTTTAGCTCCAATTGATAACCCATCGTGCAGGTTATGTCTGATTGCTACAAAACAATGACATTATTAAAAGTCAGGTTTGATGAGGTTTGGCAGAACGACAGCAAACTACAAAGGAACTAAACACATCCGAGCTACGGTATCGAATGAAGCTCCAAAATTCTAAAAGTTCCTCAAAAATCTACGTTAATAACTAAATGATACATAGTCTTAAAATTGAACAACACATGTACAACAATGAAAGTAACAGAACTGGTAGCTAACGATACAGAGCATTATTAATCCATAACCACCTTTTTTGTACCTGATTTTATTCGGATTTTTATATTGAAAAGAAGGAGAATTGAAATAGCCAGTTACAAAATACTTGACTTGTTAGGGCAATTATTGTTCAGATAAAAGTACAGTCAACCTCGAGAGCAGCCAGCCAAAGCCTTACACCATACCATTTATGAGTGAGGTGTTATAAGACCCTCTTCTTTTTTCAGAAAATATTAAATATGAGAACATTGTGGTCAGAGAGTCAATATCTCGCCTTAAGTTCATAGGATTTTCACACTGAGATATTCTCACGATTTCCATAAATGTTCTTTTGTTATAATTGGTTTCTGAATCTAATATAGTAATGTTGTCATAGTCAGGTTGATGATCTTCTGTGTTCCCATGACAAGCTAAGGCACATGTATTTTTGAAACTTCTCATATTGCTCTTATGAAGAGTGACTCTTTGTTGAAGTTTTGTGGCAGTTTGACCAATGTAATATTGTTGCAGTCTTTGCATGGAATACTTTATACCACATTTGACTTGGATAAGAGATCATCTTTATCCTTAAGTTTTGAGAAGATAAATTTCAATGTTTTCACATTTCTTGTAGCCACCTCAATACCATCCCTGGGTAAGATATTCCTTAGTTTGTGTGTCAGTGATTCCACGTAGGGCAGCTATGGATCATTTAGTTATTAACGTAGATTTTTGAGGAACTTGTAGAATTTTGGAGCTTTATTCGATACCGTAGCTCAGATGTGTTTAGTTCCTTTGTAGTTTGCTGTCGTTCTGTCGAACCTGACTTTTAATAATGTCATTGTTTTGTAACAATCAGATATAACCTGCATGATGGGTTATCAATTGGAGCTAAACCATGCGGTCTGGTAGAAATTTCGTTTATTTTATGGAACAACCTCCTAGAATAATCCTCAATTTCGTAAGTTAACATTTTTATTGTTTGATTCACCATGTTGATTGTAATATTACGTTGTAGCACTCCTGATGAAGGAACAATATAGTTTCGAAAGCTCGAGTTAAGGTAAAAAGAGTCTTCTCATTTGACACCATCTGACTGCTATCCCACGAATGTCTAATTTATGTCTAACTAGTCAGTCGCGACTAACACTACACACACACACACATATATATATATATATATATATATATATATATATATATATATATATATATATATATATATATATATATATATATATATATATATATATATATGTGTGTGTGTGTGTGTGTGTAGTTTCGTAGCTCATGCATAATTCAATTCATAGTTGAGTATATTCTGAAATATTCATTGGAAATATCGAAATAATTCGAATAAAACTGTCAGCGCGCTGTCTGCATGAAAAATGCCAACGAAAGCACAAACCATCAACTTTCGGTAGTTAATATTTAGTGTATTCCAAAGAACATCGAACTCGTTGATTATTCCTGTTACGGAAATCATCAGTGGCATGATCCAAGCAATTGCGTTTCGAAAGTTTCCTCAAATGCATCAAGGCCCTGTGCCAAACATTGAAGCCATTTTGGTTTACAGGCAACATGAAATGGCGTTGAGAATATTCAATTATTCGAACAATTCTTAATGAATTTGAGAATTTAATTGGATATCAGTGACTATATTTTCTTTTGGTATGTGCATTTCCGTTCAACATTCTGTTCATTTCCGTAATTCTTGATGGAAGAATGTAAAATAACAAGCGTGAATATCTTAAGATCAACAACAAACGCGTTAGACAAGCTGCAGGAAGGAGCTACTCAGATAAATGATGCTCTTGCATTTATATTCAAATTAAACTGCCTGAATATTAAATAAAGAACAAACATTTGCATTTCTGTGTAAACGCACATTCAAATACAATATCACATCAACATCAGAGACAATAAGAGAGGTAGCAACATGCGTATTACGTTAGCGTACCTCTCGCACTGTAATGAACTATGAAATCCAATATAACAATGAACACCGCCTTTCCATCCCCAGCAACATGGAAGATGGAACACAGGACACATCTGCATCAATTAGAGAAGTACGAGTTATTGTATATGTGATTTATGTTGCGAATATTGTCCAACAGCAATCTATTTATCGTTTATATATGTAGATGTTATTGGTAATAACATAATTTTAATGATGAAGTGCTGTTGTCGAATGACAGCGAATTATTTTCGAAAATTTTGAAATTCATTCAAAAAAAATAACATACAAAGGTAAGAGGAGGTCTTACTTATTTTCCTACAAATAGTTTTTCGCTGTACGTTTTTCCAACTACGTAAATTTCACTTCATTCAATGAAAACAATGGAAATTGTTTCGATACACTGTCAATCTGAATTCATCAGGTCTTATTTTGATGAGGGATACGTAATTTAAGTATTAATAGGATATATGCGAATGAATGGAATATGCGGATATAATCGAGAAAATGTGTGATAGAAGTTTAATCTTTGATCTGACAGACTCTTATGAAAAGAACTAACTCAACATATAAAATGAGGATTATGGTCAATTGGTCAGACCAAGAAGAATACACTGAATATTTTTGTGTTCCATAGCCACATATAAATACGCATAAAATATGGATTGACCTCCTATTAGTTGTTAATAAATGTCATGAGATGGGAAATTTGATAGAAAATACGGATAACATCTAATCAGTTGATAATGAATATCGATTTGATGAATCGAAATAATTACGAATAATCTTTCTAATGAGCAAGTCTTGATTGATATGTGTAATAAAATCTAATCGTATAAATAAATATATATATATATATATATATATATATATATATATATATATATATATATATATATATATATATATATATATATATATATATATATATATATATATATATATATATATATATATATATATATATATACATATATATATAAGGAAATAAAATTTTTTTGTGCTTACGGCACTGAATGAAATATTTGAGAAAATGAACACTAGAACATTCATTTGAAAAATTGAAATTAATCAAGAGAATATTATAGTAGAGCTAGTTAAATATATAACGTACACGTTCACATATCTAAGATGAAAAGTCAGTCACTAACATTTAAAAACAAATATTACTCAGCTAACATTACGGTCAGATTCTCCATGTACTGCAAAATGGGAGGTACAACAAACAAGCTAGGTTTGTTACCTAGGCAGCTATTATTTACTTTTACTTGTTAGAAACAGTTCTGATGGGATCTTCCTGAACTTCATAAGTTCCGCAATCCTAAGGTTCTTCTTCTAACGGGTTCTCTCTACCAAGTATCTTTCCTTGTATTGGTTTGCAATGTGAAGAATCGATATTTATTTATCATAACATGCCTCAGGTATTCGGAATAATTTAATGGTGTACATAGATACTTGATTTTTTTCATGCTTTCTACTGCTTCTTTATTTCAAGTGTAACCTGTCCGTCGAATTCTGAGCATCCCTTTCTAAAGCCACATTTCGAATTCTTCTCTTTTTTCAGTGGTGACTCCTGTAAGTGTCCACGACCTCACTCTATACATCGAAACAGAAAATAAGTTGCGTTCAATGTGCTACATTTTCTTAATTTTGTTCCGAAGTATATATTTCGACTTTCGAAGACGAAATCTTTTTAAATATCGATATCTTGTTGAGCAACTATCTTGTTGAGTAAGGTTATAGCTTTTGACGTTATTTTAATGTTTAAAGTTTTAATGTAATGTACCTACAAATTTTAGGTTTGTCAAAACTTTCGTATGGATAATTTGAGTCAATGGCAGTACTCATGGCAAAAACGAATGATTTCAATTTGATTGAAATGCAATGAACAATTTTCACTAAATTTATCTTCAAGTGATTCGAAATCAATATCTCCTATTGTAATGGCATATCCATGCGTGAAATTTGCATTGAAAGATTGGGCCGATACTTGATGAAAATCTAAATACATAATTTAAGTGAAACAAAGTAGTTTCCTGATTTTCACTATAATTAATTTAAAAGGTAATAATATTGTTTCGTCACCACACTGGCTTGACGTTGATGATAAACAGTATGTTTATCATCAACATCTATTTCAGTTTATCATCAACATCTGATGAAGCCACTGTTTTGGCGAGACATTTTTGTTTTGTTTTGAATTGATTTTATTGAAATCCAGAAAACTAACGGGTGATTTTTTAAGAGTTAACTTTTTCAGGTTGACGGCACTGGTTTGTAATGGCATCCAAAACTCATCTGTCAAAGTGAAAAGTTTTCACTATACACTGCCATTTCATCGTGAAAAGATCTACAAAGGAGCAACGATTGCAAATTGTTGAAATTTATTATCAAATTTCGTGCCCTGTGGAAAATGTGTATCGTTTGTTACTACCATATTATGGTCGTCATAATCGACCTGATGAATCAATCATTAGTGCTGTTATCACCAAATTTCGCACCAAGTTTACTTTGTTGGACATTAAACCATTGTCTCGCATGCGCACAGTGTGTACTGAAGATAATATTGCAGCCGAATCGTACAGTGTTGATGAGGATCGTGAAATGTCAATTCGTCGCCGTTCTCAGCAATTGGGCATGTGCTACTCAACCACATGGAAAATTTTACGTGTTGATTTCGGTCTGAAATTCCACTTCTGCAAGAATTGAAGCTGAATGACCTACCACAACTTTTTTTAATTATGGTGAATGGGCCTTAGAACATATTAATGAAAGCCCGCTGTTTTATCGAAAAATTGTGTTCAGGGATGAGGCTCATTTCCGGCCTAACGGATATGTAAATAAACAAAACTGTCGCATCAGGAGTGATGAACAGCCACATGGTAAACAACAATTACCGATGCATCCCGAAAAAACAACAGTTTGGTGTGGTTTATTCTTCGGTCATCATCGGTCCATTTTTCTTCAAAGACGACTGTGGAAGAAACGTTACGATCAACGGCGAACGATATCGAGCCATGATACGAAACTTTTTTTGCCCCAGTTGGCCGAATTGAACTTGTTGACATGTGGTTTCATCAAGACGGTGCCACATGCCACACAGCTTGTGAAACAATGGACGTGTTGAAGGATGAATTTGGTGAGCACCTTATCTCTCGAAAGAGCACTGTGAATTATCCGCCAAGATTATGCGATTTGACGCCTCTGGATTATTTCTTGTGGGGTTATGTAAAGTCGTTAGTGTATGTGGACAAACCGAACACGATTGAAGCCTTACAGGATAACATAACACACGTAATTTGTGCGTTACAGGCCGAAATGTTCGAGAACGTGACGCAAAATTGGATCTTCCGGATGAACCATTTGATACGGAGCCGCGAACAACATTTACATGAAGTTATCTTCAAAATGTAAATGGCAAAAGCCAAGTTATCAATATCAATAAACATTTTGAATATATGATGCAAATTGAGTGTTTTATTCGATTGAAAAATAACTACGCTTAAGAAATAACCCATTACTTAGTTTCATTCAAATTATGTGATATTTGCAAGTATGAAGTGCATAAATAAAATAGAGAGGAACAGGGCATCTATAAGCCTCGTGGAAATGAACAATACAAAAACGAATAATTGTAATTTTACTTTTAGCATCGTTCATTTTTGGCATAACTATTAGTGCGATCAAGCTATCAACGATAGATTATCTCAACCCTTCAACGAAGTAGTTAATTCTGTTTCTATAGCTTTCAACATTGCTTTTGTCACGGCCACTTTGTGCTACCTCAATTGCGCCATGTGCTTCGAGTTCACTCAGAAAATACGCGGTGAGAGCCACCAAAGTAACACAAATAATTTAGGGATTAATATGAGTTATTCATATCAACGACGCATGAAATATTTCACACCAAACTAAATCATATTCTCACTTAATTTTTAACCTTGATTTAACCTTACTTTTCTTTCATTTCCAACAATACAATAAAATAAATTAATCATCAAATTGCGAAATGACGGAAGAAAGCCAGTGAAAAAGACAAGCTCGAAGGAGCTCAGCTGCAACGCATTTTTATATACGAACATTTGCTTCATTCAATCGGAATATAAATAATAAAAAAATGTAATATTTCAAAACGTCGAACGTCCATATCGGTTGATAAATTTGATTGAAAGCGACAAAGCTTCCCCTTTTGAACAGCTGTATTTTGCCGAATTCGACTCAATCATGAATTGATGAATTGGAATTCGTTACTCAAAATTCAGGTCGAGGCATCTCGGCTAAGCCCCATCGAAATAATTTCCTCTTTCGCATTTCTCATTCAATATTTGCATACCGCGAACACCAAGTTTTGCAAATTGATTTTCGAGGAAACCGAATATTACCGAAAGGGCAGTCACAAAACAACGGATTCCTCTCCAATTCACCTTGCTCGATTCACCACAAAATAAGCCGATTGCTGCGAATTGGGTCGGAAGGCTATGAGCCAGGCAAACAAATTTTCAATTAAGGGACAAGATTTTATCATCCCATTGTTGTGAATTTCAATAAGCTCTTTGATTATTATTATTGGAATCAACTCTTTTCGTTCAGTTTCTGTAGTTTTGCATCTTCTAGAACAGATTTTTCCTTGAAGTTTTTCTAGTTATATCAAAATAGAACTCTGCCTGAGAGAATTCACAAAATGCCCCTCTTAACCTTTTAAAAGATCGTCAAGAAATTTTTGATTGATATAGTGATCTATTCTTTGGGTGACTATTATAAAATTGATTTCAACTCCTTAAATTTTATTTTTGATGCTTTAGGCTTTTGGTCTTTCTGATGTTTTTTTTCAAATGAATTTAATACGATTCTTTCTTGCTCGTTTTCAAACTTCCATCTTTGAGTCTTCGCTATATTCTATATTGCTTTTAATAATAATTTGAAATTGCGTGCTATTTTATTTTCTCATTTTTACGTGTGCAAAATAATATAATGTTAAGCATTTGCTTTTTCATGTCTTGAAAAGTTCACACGAATGAACCACACCTCGACGTTTTGGTTCATCATACGTTCATTGCATTAACGCAGTAACTAACTTAGTTATTCCCTGTTCATAACCTATAAAAATGAAGAATCTTTTTTTCCAGTTAGCAGAAATAATCGAATAATTTCGAATTCCATGCATCTCTGTCCAACATTTCGTAGAGCAAATGAAAATGAGTCATCAGCAGTTGTCTATTTTCCAACAAATCAATTTAAATTTTCGATGAAATTGGCCATCACACCCCAATGCCTTGACTGGCCTTTGATCATTCAAACAAATAGCACCAGAGCGAGTTAGACTAATTGACTCCGCTTCCTCATTAATTCAGCCTCCTCACAATATCCAAACCAAATGAAGCTATGCAAATTTCTCTACGCAGTACTGTACGAAATGAAAAAATAAGAACGGGATTTATTTTCAGAACTTTAGGAAAATATATTTATAATTGCCTGAGCAATATTTATTTTGAATAAAAAATTAAATATATAAATATTCATATATGAATACATGTATATTTTTTTTGAAATGGATTCATTAATATTATATTTATATTTTATATAAATATATATATATATATATATATATATATATATATATATATATATATATATATATATATATATATATATATATATATATATATATATATATATATATATATATATATATATATATATATATATATATATATATATATATATATATACTTATATAGATATAAGTCAGACACTTCTATTTCGGTTGTGAAATGGGGATTTTACAAATTGAATATGATTTTCAACAATATTTCAAATTTACTCTACTTCAGATTTCAGATAGCACTATATTTCGAAATATAAATATTCTTATCAGTCTTCATTTCAAAAAAATTACAAATTGTTCATTCCTCCATTTTGTGTGGGTGTATGTCTCTCGCGTTATTTCAGATTGTCACCATGTTGTTCGTATGCGACTGATAGTCCTCCTGTTCTTTGTTATAACATAATGTTAAAATATAAAACCTATTTTCATTAAAAGGTCTTAATATATTCATACATTCACAATATCACAACACACAAAATGTATATCTGCAATTAACTTTTAATTCCAAACTTGAGCGACTATTTATTGAGAACTGACCACACTACATGGCTACATTGAAGATGGAGTGGCCTATCAGGGTAAGAAAAATTGATTACCAGGCACAAGAAGTTTGGGAGTTCTTGGTACAATTCAATCGGTTTTCTGGTGGATCAAACAATAAACGAAGCTTTCATCCCCAAAAGGTTACTTTTATCAAAAATTTCGAAATAACAAACAAATGCCAGAAGAATTCAACGAACATAAAATTATCCTAACAAGGAAACTAAATCTTTTTTTTCTTGTCACAAAAGGTCTGAAAGCGTTTCTATGTCCATGAAAATTAAATTTTTAACGATGTTCGAAAAAAAACATCCAACTTTTTGTTCACAATCAAAATCCAACGTCGTCATCTTCCAAAGCACCAATATGACAATCAGACCTACTTACCAACAATTTGAGAGAGTGCTGACTAACGCATGAAACTGAAAATCACCCCTCTCAACGGTTTCTACGTCACGAACAGATATGAAAATTGAAACTATGACGTTATAAATACGAGGGAGAGATTGCTTCCATGCTTGAATTTTCAGAAAAATATTTGTGAAGAGTAAAGAGTTGTGTATTATTGCTTGTTATTTGATATGCAATTGCCTCATTGTTACTTTACTATATTCATATTTATTCTTCTGAATATTATAGAAATGCAGTGGAATATTAAGAATTCGACTGCACCATTCAGGTACCGAAAATCCGATGAACAGTAATAATCCAATACATTTCGTACGGTTATAACGGGTGGTTTTTTTAGAGGTATATAACTTTAAGTTGGCATTACTGTTGAAGATGGCGACCGATGTAACAGCTGAGAAGTGATTTATTCTCAGTTTGGTTTGGCGATTCATCGTGAATAAACTCACTCCTGAACAACGCTTGCAAATAATGCAATTTTTTTACGGAAATAATGGTTCTGTGCGGAATACGTATCGCGCGAATTTTGTTTAGCGATGAAGAGCACTTCTGGTTGAATGGCTATGTCAACAAACAAAACTGCCACATTTGGAGTGAAGATAATCTTCAAGTGTATGTCAAAACATCGTTACATCCAGAACAGCTCACTGTTTGGTGCGCTCTATGGGCTGGTGGAATCATTGGTCCATACTTCTTCAAAAACGATGATGGCCAGAACGTTACAGTCAATGGTGATCGGTATAGAGCCATGATCACTAACTTTTTCATTCCTGAATTGAACAACCATGACGTCCAGGAGGTGTGGTTTCAACAAGACGGCGCAACATGTCACACAGCTTGTGCCACAATCGATTCATTGAAATACACGTTTGGTGACCGCCTAATTTCACCTTTTGGACCTGTGAATTGGCCTCCAAGATCTTGTGATTTGACAGCGCTGGACTACTTTCTGTGGGGCTATGTAATGTCACTGGTCTGTGCGGATAAGCGGCAAACGCTTGACTATTCGGAAGACAATATTCGCCGTGTTATTGCCGATATACGGCCACAAATGTTGGAAAAAGTCATCGAAAATTGGACGTCCAGATTGGACTACATCCGAGCCAGCCGTGGTGGTCATAAGCCAGAAATCATATTTAAAATGTAATGCCACAAGATTATCTTTCGAATAAAAAAAAATTCTTGTCAATCGAATGATCCATCTCTAAAAAAACCCTTCACATATGACTGGCTATCGCATCTATGAAAAAATTTTTTTGTGAAATATCTTCGAACTTCAAACTGATAGAACAAATAATTTTATTCTATAATGTTATCAGTCATTGCTCCTATTTTCTGGAAATCACTTTATCAATTATTTAATTCTGTTTAAAACAAGTAAAAATATTGCAGTAATTGCATTTTGTTGAACAAATGAGAATTCCTCAAAAATCAGTTTATTCCTCACATAGATTTCTTGAAATCATCAATTAGGCCATCATCGTGTTAGATGTCCTCTCAGAATAAAGAAGTGATTTGGTTAGTTTTATTCGACTTAGCATCGACAAGCAGTTTAACATTGTTCTATCGAGTAGAACCATATGTGCTGTTGACATTCGTTGTTAATATTAATTTGTGTGGATTTGATTTGGTAACTTCTGGTGCTGCAGTGGGAGTCATTTGTGTTTCCAGTCATGTACGCCTTGAACTGTTGTGCACCAAAATTAATATTCACATTTGAATGCACTTAATAATATGCAATCGCAGGGTGTTCCTGATGAAACACCGCTTCTCAAACCTATAATTTCTTGTAACGGCTTTAGAGATGTCGTTTCGAATTCTTGAGTGTTATTCCGAAATCTTAATTAGCTAGTTTGTGTAGATTTGTTACGAGCAATCTGAAATGATTTGAATTAACAGTTTAAAAGCAAGGATTGTTTTAATCGTGCAACGTTTTAACATATTTTATACGGGTTTAATATATATCTGTTGAGATCGTATCGCATGAAATGATCGTACTTCAAAATGCACCGATGTAAGTAGGGAGTATAGTCCAACTATAAATTTTGTTCTTTTCGAGATTGGATTTCTGAATTGAATTTAGATTTATATAAGGATATTCAAACTGATCCATCAAGTCGTTTGTTGTTGAATATAATGTCTTATAATTATATCAATCAAACAGGAAGAATTCTCGATTCCAAGCTAGAGAGATGTGTCGATTCTTTTTCTCAATCATTGATTTTTTTATATATTCTCCTTGTTATTTATTTAGTCTTGATCAAATTCAATTAATAATAATAATAATAATAATAATAATATAATTTTATTGAGACACATTCCTTACATAGTAAAATTACATTCATTTCAATTGATAAATAATTACAACTAAGTGAAATGCTCTCAAAAGGACCGAATTCAGTTTGGAGTCTGATCTTCCATTCAGCCCTCGAGCAAAAATATTGGTTCAAACGAAAATCTTGGTTAAATTCATATTTACAATAATATACAATTTTGATTGAAAAGAAAATAAAAATTTCCTCAGAGATATTAAACATTTCAGACAATTTCACATGGTGAAGAACATTTGTGTTAGAAAATGTACAAATATATGATACAAAAAATTGATTCATACATTATTGCCTACATCCGAATCATCGTAGTACTCTGACACACTATAGTATGCCTTTGTTAAGAGCAGAGATTTAACTCTCCTCTTAAACAAATGAGCTTTCAGTACTTTCAAATTCGATGGTAAATGGTTGAGAATTTTAATGCTCTGACAATAGAGAAAGTGCTCAAATTTAGCTGTTTTATGCATAGGAATAAGTAGCACATCCCTGTTTCTTGTTGAATACTCACGATAACTATTCAATTCAATAAACCTATCTTCATTTTCTTTAATATATAACAAACATCTATAAATATATAAACACGGTAAGGTAAGTATGTAATTATTAATGAAGATAGGTTTACAAGATGTTCGCTGATGAATATTGAATATCAATCGAAGTATTCGCTTCTGTGTAATAAATACCCTATTTATTTCTGTAGAGCAGCCCCACAGCAGAATATTATAATTTAGATGGCTATATACAAGACTGTAATACACATTCATAACACAGTTTCTAGGTACGATGTTCTTGATTCTAGAGATTGCAAAAAATGAGTTACTCAATGTTTTACATAAGACCTCAATATGTGTTGTCCATCTCAAATTTATGTCTACATATATTCCAAGAAACTTCGTTGATTGGGATGATGATATAGTGTTGTCCCCATATTTAACATCCAAGGTACTAATTCCATTGCCCTTCAGACAAAACTGAACACATACAGTTTTGTCAACGTTCACCATCAGATTGTTCATTTGACACCAACTTACAAACTCCCCCACAATGCATTCACATGCCTCCAGAAGTTCTTCAGGAGTCCTGCCAGAAACAACCACCGATGACTCATCGGCAAATAGTGTCACCAAAAACCGGGACAAATTGGCAGGCAGGTCGTTTATGAACAATATGAATAGAAGAGGTCCGAGTACAGAGCCTTGAGGCACCCCAAGAGCAATATCATGTCTCTGAGAATAACTCTCGCCTATTTTCACTACCATTGTTCTTTCTTCAAGATAACTACGTAACCAATTTAGAAACACACCTCTGAAACCTAAATTGTAGCATTTATCAAGTAAAAATTCAAAGGATAGTGAATCAAATGCGGAAGATAAATCAAAAAATAACCCCGCCACAAACAAGTGTTTATCCAAACACTCGTAGACGGATTTAAAAAACTTAACCGCAGCTGACTGAGTTGAGTGGCCGCTTCTGAATCCATGTTGCGCGGAATCATTGTCAATTATTTTGAATCTATTGAGATAACTCTTCATTCTGGCGAAAACAATTTTCTCTATTACCTTGGAAAACACGCTCAAAATGGATATTGGGCGATAATTAGTAATTTCACTCACAGTTCCATTCTTAAATACTGGAATTACTATGGATTGCTTAAGGATATTGGGGAACTTTGCAGTAGTGATGGAAACATTTATAAGATATGCAAAGTGCTCGCCAATAATTCCACTAATTCCTTTCGAAACTTTGGCTGAAATTATATTTTTAATTATTTTTAATTTGACTTCAAATTATATCCTCAATAATTATTTTAAACGAAATTATTTCGTTTCACTGTCTGTATTGTGCCTAATTCAGGTGAATGTATATGTCTTCCAAAATTTAAAAGCTAGCCGGTGTTATTACGAACATTTTACTGATAAAACCGACATAACTGGTCTATGTAGAATATACAACAATATTTTAACCGCATAAGAGCATGCGGCAAAACATAAAGATGTATCATTCGATGTGTGTATGTAATATTGCAGATGTGATCAATTTCCAGTCATATATTTGTAATACGCCTTGAGAGATTGGCGTGATTGTTCTTTGGAAAAATTTTAAATATTTAAGTATAATCGTCAATGTAGTTGTTTGTTGTTGTCACCTATGAACTTTTGTGTCTGAGGTATTTATATTGTGGTAAGATTTAAAATCATGTTTGTGAGCGTTGTTTTTATATTAATTTCGTTTTAGCGATCATATGACGTATACCAGTTTGATAAAGGTTCAAATAAAAACCGAAACGTAATTTGGAAATAAACTAACATCATTCTATTTAAATTGAACCAAAAAAACCCAAGATTGGAATGTTTACAATATAAATAAAATGGTTCACGAATCAGATAGATTGTCAAATATATATATATATATATATATATATATATATATATATATATATATATATATATATATATATATATATATATATATATATATATATATATATATATATATATATATATATATATATATATATATATATATATATATATATATATATATATATATATATATATATATATATATATATATATATATATATATATATATATAAATAAACCTACTCATATGTACAATACATACTTATATGGAATTAAGGTATCTTTTTCTTCATGTGCCTAATCCTCATATCATGGTGTCGATTACTATGGCCCATCTGATTTCATTTGCTACAGAACGAGATGAGTCTATAGATGTAATTTCTCAGATTTCTGCCTTAGATTCCGCATTCATCAGGATATTAGGAAAGAAAAGTAATTGGATTTAAGTTATATCTCTTCATCTATTAGCACAGATTTGATATGAAATATATTTCTTTGTCTAGTATTATGCGATAATATACAGATTCGATTGTTCAAAAACAAAATACTCATTGTTAATATTTCCAACCCAAATACTTGATATGGATTATTTATCAGGTTTCTGTTGATTGTAGGTCTGAAGTGGCATAAAATCGGTGGATATACTAACGATGACAATACAGATTATAATTGGTATTTATATATAATGAAATATTCAGAAAGAGAATCTCCCTTGATATATAAAGTTGAAATTGGTTGCCCTAGGCTTAGATACCATTTGTTTCAAGATACCTAACAACGCACATTGATATTCTCAAGGGTTAATAAATTTGAAACAATGTTGTGTTCTAATAAATAAAATCTATGTATTACTGTTCTTTATCGATGAATTTGTTCAGTATGCTTATACTTCGAGAAACAAATTGAAAAAAAAACAAAGCACTGAAGCTCATATTACATTATCTTTTTTAAATAATTGTTTTCGAATTATTTTTATAGTTCAGATGAACGTAAAGATTGATTTCTGCATATACTCTTTACGAGGGTGAAATATTTTCTTCGACATATTTTATTATGGAAGCAATATTATTTTGAAATGATCATTGAGACATTACTCCAAAGGGAAGTATTAGCGAAAGGTAAAATCTTTATAGGGGCTACGTGACTGTTGGAAATATTGAGATTGAATATATGTATTATAATAAAGAATTTTTAGAATATATTTGCTACCGTTCTCGTCTTGAAATACCATCAAATGAAAAACAGAATATTTTGGGCATTTTATGGACCATCTTGAAAAATGCCAGATTTTAGATCCAATCATGAACAAAAGAATTAATATTGAAACAAACTGAATTTCATACAAATGAAACTATGTGTTTTTATACAGTGAAAAAATTTAGTCGTTAGTACTTCTATTTCGTAGTTTTAGGTGAGATGATTTTATTGTATTATTCCAAATTAGTATCAATCTAAACTACTTAGTCAAATACACTCATGAGAATTTGTGTTGACAAGATATATTACTGTAATTCAACTGAAATTTGCTAAGAACAGATTCACCAATCTAGATTGATAGAGCTTCAGATCTTCTCAATGCTTCGAGGATAAATTAGTCAGCCGGATTTAATTGTATGTGTACCAAGTTTCAAGAGAATATCCCCATGTATTTTGATGTGACTATATGTTAGCAAAAGCAAATTAATCCCTGCTTAATATCCTTTATATTAGCCATTAGCTCTTTTCATAATAGCCATTAACGAAAAAACAATAATAATAATGAATGCTTTCGTCACATTGTCAGAGTGTCACTTCTGTTCATTCGAGTGGGAATTTGTGTGGTATTCTGAGCCCATTTACCAAAAGGCACTCATAATTAGTCAACTGTCATCAGTGTAAAACAAGAGAGAATATCAAGTATATCATATAAATTAAAAAAGTTAATTAAAAATGTAGTTAAAATAAATGTAGTTAAATTAAAAATGTTGTTTCCACATAGACACATATTGCCACAGAGTTTGAAACAAACTATTTGTGATGCATGGGTTCTGTCCCATTTCAATTACTGCGATGTTGTTTATGGTCGATTTTTGACAAGGTTCGATGCTAAACGTGTTGAGATGAGCCAGCGTAGCTGTTTGAGGTTCATTTGGGGTATACGCAAATTTGACAGTGACGTATAAACTGCGGGTATCTCGATGGCTCACCATGGAGAATCGGCGTAGGCTACATTCGGCGATGTTGTATTTCAAAATTATAAAGTTTAAGACACCTCCGTATCTTTATAATAAAATCAGATTCCGTTCGGATGTGCATACGTTGAATGTAAGAAGCAGAGGACTGCTCACCCCCCCCCACAACACCGTACTGCCATTTTTCAGAAGAGCTTTACATATGACATATGCAGGACTATGAATGTTTTGCTTCAACAATTTAGAGTGAGTTTATCTTTAGTAAGATTTGCTGCGGAATTGAGGAGCTATTTGTCTCATAGCCAATAGGTCTGGCGAATAAAGCACGGTGGCGATAATTTTTTGTTGATTTTCTGTTTTGGTTTCTTCCTTTTTGTTACGGCAAGATAGCATGTCAGATTAATGGAACCTCTTTTTTTTCTGATTTAGATTGTGGTTAGAAGGTCGTATGGAAGATCAGTTTTAACTGAATACGATCTTATTTATTGTGAATAGAATAATTTTTGTTTTTTGTTTGATTATTTGTTAGAAAGATTGTAGTTCTTTTTTAACAATGAAATATATATTATTATTATTATATATACATTCTTGTTAATTTGAAAGCATATACTCTGCAAACAACAAACAGATCTGTCACAATTTTTATGCCATTTAACTCAAACCGAACAGAACTGTCCATGTCTTATTCGAGATTCGAACCCAAATGGTACTATTCATATTCCTTCACTTCTATCGATAAGTTATGGCGTTGATTCTTTTGCAGTTCCGTTCATTTTTTAATTTCAGGTGATATAAAGTTATTTTTTTCTGATAAGAATTATAAATGCTATTTGAATTTTTTATATATAAATGAATTTTTCAACTCAACGAGAGCTATAAACTCGCTTTCTACTATAAAATGGGTATCATTGATCGATTGTGCCGATATTTGATGAAAATTAAGATACATAATTTGAATAAAACTAAGTAGTTTGATTTTCACTATAATTCAGTTAAACATAACAAGATGAACCATTGCAGTTTATCATTTACATCTGTTTAAGCCACTGTGTTGGCGAAACAATATTGTTATGTTTAACTGAATGATAGCGAAAACAAAAAAACTACTAACTTTCATTTAAATTATGAAATGGGTATCTTACTTTTGACTCAACAGGGTGAGTAATAACGAAAGCGCATTCTCGAAGACGCCAGAGCAAAAATACTTGAAAGGGAGTCCCAAACACAATGAAACATCAACATGACGCAATTGTTGCCAGTTCCAAAACACAGGATGCAATTCTTTCATTTTGCGACAGCGTCGTTGACTCATTTGAGAGAAGAGATAAGTGTATGTCAATTTTTTTCGACTTAAGTCGTGCATTTGACTCAGTTAATTATGATGCTCTATTTTATAAGTTGGAGAATTATGGATTTCGGGAGAACCCCCTGAACTGGATTAAATCCTACCTTGCTGGCAGATCACACAGAGTTTGTCTTTGTTCAAATGGAGAAAAAATCATATCCGATTCCAGAAATGTAACATCTGGTGTTCCACATGGCAGTACCTTGGGACCGGTGCTATTTTTAATATTCATTAACGACTTGGTGAACTACGTTGAACAACCGGGTCGGATTGCCACGCTTTTTGCGGATGACTCTTCGGTTCGGGTTTCGGCAGACACTGTGTGTGAGCTAGCGCGGAATGGAACCGCTACTTTCGAAAGAATGTTGTTTTGGTCGAGAGCGAATGGACTGGTCCTCAACGATGCTAAGACAGAAATGATTCAATTTACTCCAAAGAGAGTAGTTTCGAACTCTTGTCCACTAATTCGTGGAAAATCTGGTTTCATACGGACCTCACCAGCAGCCAAATTTCTGGGTGTCATTGTGGATGCTAATTTGTCTTGGGAGCATCATATTCATTCTTTGTGCTCCTCCCTTGCCTCCAGATGCTATGTCATTAGATGTCTTGCGGATCGTGTGGATTGCGGTGCGTTGAGACTTTATTACAGCGCATACGTTCAGTCGGCATTATACTACGGTGTTTTATGTTGGGGTAACAGTACAAATAGCATCAGAGTATTCAGAATGAAGAAAAGGATCATTCGATCCCTGTTTGGTATTCCTGGTAGAGAATCTTGCAAACCTTATTTCAAGAACAACTTTCTGACCCTTCCATCTATATTTATACTCCAGAATTTATTGTTTGTTAAGAGACACATCTCTCGATTACCCGAACGTGGTCAAATGTCTTCCTATACTACTCGTTTTTCCAGTAGGCTACACGTTCCGTTTTTCAGGCTGAGCCAGTCTCAGGGAACTCCGCGTTTTCTCGCCTTGAGGCTTTTCTATTGTCTACCTGCAGATGTGCGTGACATTTCAAATGTTCATATTTTCAGGGATAAAATTTATGATTTACTGTTGGAGGGAGCGTTTTATTCGATAGATGAATACCTTAGGTAAAGTGGTCTTAGACATACTGTCATTTTTTGATTGTTTTATTTTTTGAATCATGATGTCTCGATATTAATTTGAAATTTATGTTTATGACAATATCCTATACTTTTGTTTAAGTCTGAAGGAAATAAAAATTATTATTATTATTATTATTATTATTATTATTATTATTATTATTATTATTATTATTATTATTATTATTATTATTATTATTATTATTATTATTATTATTATTATTATTATTATTATTATTATTATTATTATTATTATTATTATTATTATTATTATTATTATTATCATTATTATTATTTCACCTTGGATTCGAACCTAGGCTGGCCATAAACGAATCAATAAAATTGTTTTGTTATAATAAACTGAAATTGTTCGTTGCTCATCATGATGAATTATCACATAGTGATACTGGAGGTCATCTATTATTGGGAAATCAATTTATATGATTTGCTTTCTGTTCATATAATCCATCGATACTCATAAATAAGTAAATGAGTAAGTAATTTATTGATGGCTAGTACAAATTTTATATGCACAAGTCAGTATATATAAAAGAGCAGTAATGTAAATAAATGAAGAAATAATGAAAATGATGAACAATCAACAACAAAATATTTTCCAATGCAACTTTGAATTTTGTCGAACACGTTTATCTCAAATCAAGAAGTAACCTATTCTAAAGCCTCGATGATAAAAAATCAAGAGTATACTGAGACTTCCTCGTCTAGAGAAAGAAACATCAAAATTACTACTCCCTGGTGTCAAGTCGCTTTTCAACGTCCAACCATTGACTTTTTGCGAACATACAATAGGGCTTCGAGAATGAACAGGGCCGGCAGAATCGAGATTTTATGCTTTTTGAACGACTTGGGTAGCAATCATGCTACCCAATGTAGTCACAATTCTCATTGCCCGATGCAGTCTTACTTTTGAAAATGGGGTAACACCCCAAAACAATTGTTGAATATTTATTTCTTATGAATATTGTGAAGCCTAGACAAGTGTTTTCATTTTATATATTAAACAATGTTTCACCAAGAGATCAGCGAACACTCAGTCAACTTAAGAAAAAATAACTTCCGTCGTTTTCACAATATTAACACACATACCGCTTCCAAAGCACTACGCTTAAGCATTTAATCTCATGTTTTCGAATAACCCTTTCGCTTCAGTTTGACTGTTACAAGCGACTGATACAGTAGCATCATCAGCAACTGAAATACAGAAACTCTTTCACAAAATGTCGGGAAAATCGTTCATAAATACCGAAATAACAATGAAGCCAACACGAATCCTTGATGAATGCCAATAGTCATCTGTGTATTGGCAGACAACTCACTATTGACAAATACTGCTTGTTGGCTTCCTGTTGGGAATTACTTCAGGGTATTATTAATACTGTTATTTGTAAAACCGTACGAAAAAGTTTCCAGAAAAGGATGTCGTGCGATACACTATCGCTATGCCTCAATAGATTTAAAGAGCAAAGGTTTACATAACTTTTTCATGTACCGTCTTTCGTTATGGGAATTGAAGAACCAAATCATGTGGTAGTAGCTCGTACAGGCTACATTTTGTCCTTCAGCATCAAAACAATGAAGTCCATTCACATTTTATTTAGTAATGACTATGTTTTCTTCGGATATTATTGCTTTTTCAGTGAATTAAAATTTTAATATCTCTTCTAAAGGTATCTAAATTGGCTGAACCTCCGAGCAGGCCTAGCTCAAACCAAACAAATTATGTAATAAATGGAAAATTCATCAGCTCAATGCTGTTACCCCTTTGGACGTGATTTAGGAGTAAGTGATGAAGGATTTCGTGCCTGAAAATTTTGGTTCATAATATAATAATTAAATATAAGCAAGCGTACGTTGGGAAATTGGAGAACCTTTTCACCAATACGAAAACAAGTTGCGTTCATTCTCATGAGTATATCTATAATAAAAAAGGAATCGCAAAATGTGTTGGTAAGCGCATAACTCAACAACGCCTAGATCAATTTTGCTTATTCTCTTTCTAAATGTTCGTTGAAGTTGAAGGATAGTTTTTACGGCGAGAAAAATTCGAATAAATGCCGGGAAAACCCTTAAAACAGCCCATTTATTTTTCCCATACAAACGTTTTCTATCTAAAATGTAGAGTCAACGGCTGAACCGATGTCACTATTTTTGTTGTTGTGTTTATTATTGCCAGAGAAACAATTTGAAAAATTTCGTATAAAATTAGAAAATTTAAGAATATTTGATTAATAATATAAGTAAGAAATAATTTTTAATTCTCAAAAAGAGTATGTAAAAAAACTAGATATCTTATCACACATTACGGTTAGTTCAGAGCTATCACGACTAAACATAGCACGTGGTATCATAGTTCTGATAAGTTTTATATTGGTAGAATGTTTAAAAGTTTTCAAATAAGAATTTCTGAACATAAACGTAGCTTTGAAAATCAGAAGACAGATTCACATTATGCAAATCATTTGATTAATGAAAATCATATATTCAATTCTGATTTTGAAATTTTGAATACCGCAAATAAGGGAATGAAGCTTAATTTGTTAGAATCACTTCAAATTAAAAGATATAAATATTCTGGTAACCTTTTGAACAGCCAAATCGATCATACCTCAAGCCCCCTTCTCAATCTTTTCAAAATTACTTAGTTTTCTATATAGTAGTTCAGTATGAATTGATCCCTTCTACCTGTTATCTACCTGTTTTCTCTGTATTCATAATTTAAGTTTATTTATTGTATGTATTCGAGAAATGTCATCACTCTGCACTTAGCATTCGAAAAAGGTGAATCTCATCGAAACGTGCGTCATACAGTATTCTTTTTGATATATGTGTAAATTGTGGCTTAACAATTGTTTCATTATGTTAAAAGTCGTCTCTATTTGCTAACTACACTTACTGTACTAACTATAATAATAATAATAATTTATTCAATCCCTTTAGACACTACATTGTGTATAGGACAAGTCAACAAATTTAATGAACTTAAACAACTAAGGGTTTTTCACAGATATTCATTTACCGAATAGATGCCATTTTTCAAAAGTAGATTCTTGATTTTCCTTTTGAACAATTTTAATTTCAATGATTTTATAAATGTTGGTAAGTGATTAAATAGCTTGCTACTTCGGTATAATAGAGAGCATTAAAATTTGTAGGTCCTATGTTTGGGTAACAACAAAGTTTGCGTATTTCTCGTAACATATTTTTGATGATTCGACAATTTTATCCAGTTGTTATTATTTTCCTTAGCATATATTAAACATTTGAGGATGTATATACAAGGTAGGGTTAATATTTTGTTCTCAATAAAAAGTGATTTACACGATTGCAATGGACTGACGCTAAATATTGCACGTAGAATTCGTTTTTGTGCTACAAATGCTCTTGATAGGTCAGTACTACTACCCCAGAGTAAAATATTGTATGACAAATGACTATACACTAAGCTAAAATATACATTAATAACACAACTCATAGGTAAAATGTTCTTGATTCTAGTAATTGCAAAAAATGAACTATTCAATCTCTTACACAACACATCAATGTGAGTTGACCATCTTAAATTTCGGTCAACATGGATTCCCAGAAACTTAGTTGTCTGAGATGGTGAGATAGTGTTGTCACCACATTTAACAGTAAATGATTTTATTTCATTGTTTTTTAGACAAAAGTAAACACACACAGTTTTTTCAACGTTCACCATTAAATTGTTCAATCGGCACCAGCTTACGAACTCTTTCATTATACATTCACAGGCCTTCAGGAGTTCACCAATACTCTTGCCAGAAACAACCACCGAAGCATCATCTGCAAATAGGGTCACCAATGAACTGGCCAACCTCGCAGGCAGATCATTTATGAATAATATAAATATAAGCGGTCCCAGTACGGAACCCTGAGGAACTCCGAGGTCAATATTTAACCTTTCTGAATAACTCTCACCTATTTTAACAATCATATTTCTTTCATTGAGATAGCTACGTTACCAATCTAGAAATATCCCCCGAAAACCCAAATTGTAGCATTTCCCAAGTATAAATTCGAAAAAGAGTGTATCAAATGCCGAGGATAAATCAAAAAATAAACCGGCCACGAACAAATTTTTGTCCAAGCACTCGTAGACAGATTCAAAAAGCCTGACTGTAGCTGACTGCGTTGAGTGTCCACTTCTGAAACCATGCTGAGCACGATTTACAAGTTAAATTTATTGAGGAAACCCATCATTCTGCCGAGAACTATCTTTTCAAACACCTTGGAAAAAACACTCAAAATTGATATCGAACGATAGTTTGTTATTTCGTTAAGGTTACCACTTTTAAATACTGGGATCACTATGGACCTCTTTAGACTACCGGGAAACTTCGCAGTGGAGATAGAAACATTGATGATATGTGCAAAATGTTCACAAATACATTCATTTATTGCCTTTAGTACTTTAGTAGATATAGAATCAATACCGCAACTTTTCTTATTTTTCAAGGCTTTGATGGCATTCTCCACCTCAAATTTTGAGACTGGATTGAAGAAAATACTTACGTACTATAAGTTCTAACACTACTTATTTGGTTAAAATCCGAAAATAAATGAGCACTTCAATTCGCAATATATTTTGAATATAGAAATATGAGTGCTTCATTTTGATCAATTTTCTGCGCATGCTTCTTAATCGGTTATCATTTTTTCATACTCCTGTATGTATTCAACAATATAGTCCATAGTACTTTGTAACACATTACAAAGGCAGACTCACAATACTCTTGTTGTAATTGAACTTCGTTTGAAAACAACAAATACGAAACAATAAAAGTGGAATATGTATAATTTTGTACCTATACTAACTGGAATAGTTTGAAAATCGAATATAAGACTATTTTCTACAGTTGAACGTACTAAAATTCCAGGAATTCGATTACAATGATCGTAATTCACAATCACAAAACTCCGAGGAATGAAAACTTTTCGAAAACAAGGACCGCGAATTGTAAATTCAACTCGAACTACTCTAAATAAGGATAATTTACACGAGGTGGAGTAAAATACGACTAATTGGCAGATAGAATGTTTCAATTAAAGAAGTTGAGTTACGAATAGTTTACAGCCCAGTGCCGCTAATTGGGTTCCGTTCAGTGTACTCAGGCCTAATGGCAAATCGACCCTTGTCGGGAAATTTCAGTCTGAGTTGAAGTGCAAATGAATCGTTCAATTGATGCGGATATTACTTATTTCTTGACGTAATTAATCATACTTGAAAAGTTGCTTGCAACTACTGCAAAATTGTTAGAAATTGATATGCAGACACGACTTGTTTGATGGAAATGTTTGAATAAATTATTGATATCAAACTCATAATACCTGTAGTTTTGATGTTTTCCAGACTCATGAAATTCTATTCCCTGAATACAATTATGACTCATTTCACCTACCGTTTTCGTAGAAATTTCCAAAGGATAATATGTAGGGTATCTCGAACAGATCCAAAAGCCAATCGAAATCAACAATATCAGTTGATGAGCTTTTAAATCAAATTAATTCGTTCCTCTGTTGAAACTTACTGATAATTTATCTATCAGGAAAAACCATCAAATCGAAGAAATTCGTTGAGTTTTCTGAGGTTCATTTCAGCTCAGGTTAAGTTATTAGATATTGATCAAATTGACTATTAGAGAAAAGGTTTAATGTTCTGAAACATTCACAATCCTAGAAAGTATATTTTCATTTCACATTTAATTGAAAGAAAATCTTGTGTTTTGCCCATTTGGAAGTGCATTGGTCATCTATATCTGTTAATTAATTTGCAGTGTCTGATTTCAATTTTGAAAATTTCTTGGAATGAAAAGTTATGAATTTTGTACACTGAGAATGGTGGACGATGTTTTTTGGTCTTTTGTACATCTTTTTAGCGAATTGTGCGTAGTATATCCTCTAGGTAGTCCAGAACTGCTTTGGCGACTTCTGGTATTACAGAATTAGTACTGGTGTAAAAAATTATCCTTCCAGATTTTCTGCAGAGTGTCTGCCTCTTTTCGAACAATTAAATCATTACTTCACAGCTATCATAGTTGTAGCTTTGTGTAGTATATATTGAGCTCCCAACTTTATGAGATTTCAATTTCATTTCTGGATTTTTTATATGGGAATCGTGAATTGATATGGACTTAAATAATCCGAGAACTCTAGAAAGTTAAGACATATAGCCACTGAAATTTGCATGAGAGAAACGAAAATTGCTATCTTCAATCTTCTCGACTCCATGTTAACACTTTTTTACTCTGTCATTCTACCATTCGTCTGAAATTTGTGACTGGTTTAAGTCGTTCTCAGGCTGGGGTTCAGTTGATTTCGCTTCTTCGGCTTGCTGGAACATTTCTTTTGGTTTTTGGCACTCGTCGCCCGTTTCTTCTCCTCCCTTGTCTGAATTTGAGCTCCAGATGAATCTTTTGTTGTCTACCGATTACTCTCTGTTGGAACACAATAGCTTTTCCAATTCCTTTATAATTATTTATTATTTATCCGATGTCGTTCACAAGCCATTGATATGTATTCGTTCGTTTTCGGTGCTTCTTTTCGGACCCACCTTCTTTGTTCTAGATGTTTTTGGAAAATATTGGTTCTCTTTGGTATCCGACGTTATTCACACTGTGTCTGGCAGATGATCCTCTTGTCTCGGATACCTGTGCTAAATAGTTTTCGGATTCTTCTACTCTGCACTCATTATTCGTGCTCTCTGCCGTTATTCTCGGATCCTGCCTTTCCGCCTCCCATTTATTTTTTCGGAACTTCATCCTCAACTGCCTTCGATACCAATTCGATGGCCCACGTCGATTATTTTCCCCGATGTCCGGTTCTCGTGATAGAATATGACAGTTCAAAATTCGTGGTAAATAATGATTCCACGCTCAAGAGGTCACATCGGTCTTTCAAATGATGAAAACATTCTATTTGTACCTCACGCACATTGTTGCATTTAATTTCGTTGCCTATCCGCTTCTATTGAAAATCTTTCTCTCTCTTGAATATCTTCATATACAATATGGATAGATGAAATAAATGTTACAAGCGTGCTGTTTCAAAACTATATTGGCTGTTCGCAAATCGTGACAAAAACCTACGGTAAATATTCATTAAAAATAGCGACGAAATAAATCAATCCAAATAGTGTACACATATGTGCTGGTGCTTTGTAACTGAATTTTACACGTAGAGACACGAATACGTATTATTGACGGCTGGCGAATGTCAAACCAATGAAATTTTTATTTATTCAAATGGAAATTTTATATTCAATTTTTGTCATTGTTAAAAACAAAAAAATTAAATTAACCCACTTGGCTTAAGTTTCGCTAAATATTATACTAATGCTTTAGAGTTTTTGATATATTTAGTGAAACTTAAGCCAAATGTGTTAATTTTAATTTACTATTTTCAACATGATGTTTTACCAAGAGATAAGCGAAACCTCTGTGCTGTTTATTTTGTCATTGAGCTTTTGTCGAAAAGCATACAGCATAATACTATGAATTTTACACATTTATGAGATTTTGTGAAACATTTGACTACTCTTTTCTATCGCATAAAATTAATTGGTCATGAAATTTAAAAATATTCAAAAAAATAAATTTTTTCAAATACATTGGAGAAATAGTTAAACAGTCTTAACTTATATGTAGCATTTAGTGGATATCATGTAGTTTATAGGATATAGTATATAGAATATATTATAGTATATGGTATATAGTATATAGTATATAGTATATAGTATATAGTATATAGTATATAGTATATAGTATATAGTATATAGTATATAGTATATAGTATATAGTATATAGTATATAGTATATAGTATATAGTATATAGTATATAGTATATAGTATATAGTATATAGTATATAGTATATAGTATATATAGTATATAGTATATAGTATATAGTATATAGTATATAGTATATAGTATATAGTATATAGTATATAGTATATAGTATATAGTATATAGTATATAGTATATAGTATATAGTATATAGTATATAGTATATAGTATATAGTATATAGTATATAGTATATAGTATATAGTATATAGTATATAGTATATAGTATATAGTATATAGTATATAGTATATAGTATATAGTATGTAGTATATAATTTGTAGTTTATTGCCCCCTACAACTTCTCTTCTCAATTTCATTTACAAGGTAGTTCCTGTGCTGATATTTCAACGGGCCGTTCAAGTGATTATAATTATTTACCCCCTCCACCCTTGTCAGCAAATGTGGGAGAACGTCTTAGTCCTCCAACCATGCTTATGTAGGCATTGGTACATAGATGAATTTGTTTTATCATTGATGGAGAGGACCTTAACGCATATAATATTCATATAAAGCACGTTTATTGACATGGTTTTCAATATAGAGTATACCATATCATACGTTTAATATTATATTATCATATTATTACGAACAAAAAAGACTTCTTTGAAATTTTTGGTAATCCTACGTTTGGGACAAATTAAATTTTTCAGTCGAAATCAATCGAATTCAATCGATATATTGATCGACTTAAATTTAGGAAAGTGGATCAACAGTAAGAAACATTTGTTTCGCTCAAATCGTCAATAGTTTCTTTCGATGGAAAACAGTAGATTGATGGAAGGACGCAAGACAAAGGAGTAGCACGCTGTAATTTCTTCACTAGGTACCAACTGAGTACCTAAATGTATTCATTATTTAAGGGAATTCCCGAAAAGGCGTTTTAAATATGAACATTTTGTGGGTTGCATACGTGTAAAAATTGAAAACTATTGCTGACGTAATCAAAATCTAGACCCCCACTTAGCCATCAATGAAGAAAGCATCCCCTGTAGTGCTTACGGAATACTTGGATGGCCCCCAAAACGTTGATAAGGTTATGTTATCAATGTATTCACTTTTTCAAAAACACAATAATTTATTTTTTGCATTCTCAAGATTTCATGTCAGTCGACTTCAGGCGCAGTAAGTAATATATGTTATATGCAACATTTTCACATTTCTAAAAAAATTAATTTAGGTACTTTATCCAACTGGCGAAAATGGATTTGAACAATAATTCGGTAATATCACACACGTTTGTAATAGCGTATACAGAAACAACTTAGTGTTAATTGTGACGCTCTACAGAGTTTGACATCTTCTTGTCTTTCTTCAGCTCAAATGAAAAACAGATAAAATGACATTTATATTCATCGTTGCAAAAAGAGAAAAAACTATACTTCACGAATTAATAGAATTGGAAAAGTTCATCTGACCCACTCTCATAGCTGTTTATACTAATGAAAACAATTTGCTTGCTTTATTGGCAAGATATCTGAGAAAGGTGGTCCAATTTTTCCTGATGCTTTCGAATAATGCCTCGACAAGCCGTACAGGTTGTGATGCCCTTGTATAATATATGCCTTATGTTGTCTAGAAAAACATCGTATAATAAAATTCTAGGTGTAGTATAATAAAAGAAAAACATTATTCGTATCATAAGAAATAAAATAATCAAAAGCACCTTTGACTGAAGTAAACAAATTCAGTGTCAAATCATAATTTCTACAAATATCGAAGCATTAAGACCAAACTGCAGTATCAATTTTAAAACACGAGAACTTAGAGATCATAACTATACATTTACACACCAGTCAACCAATTAACATCATCAAGGACAATGATCTATAGCAGTGGATTGCTTAAAGTGGTTACCAACAACAATTAATGTTGATAGTTTCACTTTAATATCGCAAGCATCTTCATCAGAGATAATGTTGCCAATTAGACTCATTCAATATGCAAGAACTCTAGAGGATAATAACCGTATATTGTGCTGCTTTAATGGCACATCATTTCGGTTTCAACCTTCAAATGAAACTTTATTTATATACTACATTCATTTATGTTGCTTATGAAAATAAATCTTTATGAATTTTATTTAGATAGATGAATATTGTTACATTTTCAGCTTATATATATATATATATATATATATATATATATATATATATATATATATATATATATATATATATATATATATATATATATATATATATATATAGAGTATAAAACAATACAAGAAAAGAATTCTGTAGTTCCCGTGCTACGTTATCGCACTTGTAGATGATTCTACTTATAGATATTCGCTATCAAAGTACATTATAACGTTCTTTCGATAATTCTTGACGAATTATTCCAAAGAATATTATAGCGGAGCTGGCTATGTGAAACATGAACAATGCGATGTCTCCATTGTCCTTCTATGGATCGATGTTAGAGAATATTAGATTCTCCATTATCCTTCATGGAAAAAATTTTAAAGAATCTTGAAATCGATGCCTTCATTTATTGAAAACGTGAGACAGTATACCGTTCCGAACCACAAGGTACTCATCAGGCACGCAACGTAGATTTGTAAAATGTAGTATCTCACTTTGATAAGGACGTGTGAAACTTTCAATGTAGATGTCTTCATGTGCTTTTCATTGATTCTAAGATTTGAGATGTATATTAATCTATGCATTATATAGGCATAGACTTACTCTATGTTTCTGTCTCAAAATCGACTACAGGGTATGTGAGGATTGAAATCTTTGCCTTTCATCCGTTGAACGTGGCGTGACTGATGAGTACATTGAAGTACGAAACGGTATACTGTCTCGCATTTTCAATAAATGAAGGCATCGATATCGAGATTCTCTAACATTTTTCCCATGAAGGATAATGGAGAATCTATTATTCTCTAACATTGATCCCTAGAAGGACAATGGAGACATCGCATTGTTCATGTTTCACATAGCCAGCTCCGCTATAATATTCTTTGAAATAATTCGTCAAGAATTATAGAAAGAACGTTATAATGTACTTTGATAGCGTATTTATATATATATATATATATATATATATATATATATATATATATATATATATATATATATATATATTATATATGAAGAAATGTATTTTATAGTGAAAGTTGATAATCGAAATTACATCACATGAGTTTCGGGCACCAACTGGGATACGAATCCAGGTCCTTATGGATTCGTATCACTGTAACCACTAAGCTACTGAGGTCCCCACCTCTAGATGCAACTTCGACTAATATCTATTCACTCTTTTATTCGCAAGCTAGTCTTCGACGCTCGGGTTGTCGTCTTTCAAACTGCACGAAAGAGAATAAATACCATCCTCCCAGATGCATTTTTCAATTTTTTATTACTGAACATGACATTAAAGTAAAGTAATTGTTATTCGCGATAACCAAGAACGATGTGTAGGGTACGAAGATTTACGGAATTATCAATAGAAACGGTCTATAGATGAAAAGACCTCAGAATGAACTTTATCAAAAGACAAATATGATAACACAAAACGACGAGCAAAGTTCTATGCACATGTCTACAGAATGAAACAATCCAGAACAACGATAGAAGAAATTACTCGACATAATTATGAGGAGTAATTGGGGAACTGAGTGTGCGGCAGGGGGACGGACTTTCGCCATTTCTTTTCAATATTGTTATAGAAAAGATCATAAGGGAATGGGAACTTCACGTGAAGGGCATACAAGTGAATATCAAAAAAGAAAATAGAATAAATGTCAAATGTCTCGCCTTTGCAGACGATATTGCTATCATCACAGACAACAGAACTGAAGCCATCCGCGCCGTGGAAAAACTACATGAAATTGCGCAGAAAACCGGGTTACAAATTTCTTATGATAAAACCAAATACATGGAAAGAAAACCAAAAGATAAATCTTCTCTTATGACAAAACATGGTGAAATTCTGCAAGTAAGCCATTTTAAATACCTCGGGGAAGTTATACAGTCCAGGTTTAAACCGAATCGCTAATGAACAGAGAATAACCAAGCTCCAAAGGGCCTACAAACTAACATGGGCTCACTATAACAAAAAGTGCATCTCGAGAGGCGCCAAATTGAGGCATTATAACACAACGATTCTTCCAGAAGCAATCTTCGCAGCTGAAACAATGGTTATTGGCGGCCATTCAAGAATTAGAGAAATAGAAAAACAAGAACGAAAAATTCTCAGAAAGATTTACGAGCCAATCAATAGAAACGGTATTTGGATGAAAAGACCTCAAAATGAACTGTATCAAAAGACAAATACGATAACAGAAGAAATCAGAAAACGACGAGCAAAGTTCTATGCACATGTCTACAGAATGAAACAGTCCAGAATACCGAAGAGACTACTCAATATAATTATGAATAGTAAATGCGGAACAGAGTGGCTAAAAGAGGTCCAAAAAGATCTACAACATATCAATATAAAAAATCTCGAAGATCACATTGAGTGTCGTTATAAAATCGAACATATGAAGTTAGAGCAAAAAACAAATCACCAACCTGGAATAAAATGGACAGATGTAGCGTTCTTTGGTAGCAAACTTTGTTTGGGTGTACGAAACAGTGTTTCGTGTTTTATATATTAATTTTTTTATAGGCAATAACCTTGAAAAAATAAATGATTTTTAATTTTTAGATAGGCAATAACCTTGAAACATATGTAAACGGCTGTTATATAGAAAAATATGTAGGTTTTCAACGTAAGTTTCTTTTACTTAATAATATATATATATATATATATATATATATATATATATATATATATATATATATATATATATATAGGTACAGTAGAAACTCGATTCTCCGGCCCTCAGTTATACGGATTCGCGATTATCCGGACTGCCAACCGCGCCGAATTTATTCTAACATGAATATGTCGGAACTGGCATTACGCCCAAATTATACGTACATCAAGTACCATTTCTTAATAAATGTTGATTTACGTTGATATGTATTTGTTGTTTTTAATAAACACATAACATAACATATGAATGTACATACTACATATGAAAAAACCCGCTTTTCTTCATACATTCGATTATCCGGATTTTCGATTATCCGGATGCATAACGACAACAATTAGTCCGGTTAATCGAGTTTTTACCGTATATATATATATATATATATATATATATATATATATATATATATATATATATATATATATATATATATATATATATATATAGTAAAATGAACACTAGAACATTCATTTGAAAAATTCAAATTAACCAAGAGAATGTTATAGTAGAGCTAGATATGTGAACGTGTACGATGTGATGTCTCCATTATCCTTCAAGGAATAAATGTTAGTGAAATATTGAAATCGATGCCACACCTGAAGAAATTGCGACACATATATGTTTTGTTCTGCAAGGAACTCGTCAGTCGCATCACGTCCATTGAAGTGAGGCAATGATTTCAACCTCCAAGCATTTTCTTGTGTTTCCAAGTGGAAGACTGTAGAGTAATGAATACTCCACAATTTCATCTATAGAAATCAGTAGAAAACACCTCTCAGATTACAGACACACCAAGCATCGAAATTTCTTATATCTTCTATACCCGTAGGTATCTACTAAATTGCAATGTCTATTTGACAAATATCATCATACGATGTTTTCAAATGTCAATAGGTTGCGTTAGTAGTACGCTCGCGTTTATTTCCGTATTTCAGGGGCCTATTCGGCGATATTTTCAAGGAAATTAAATTTTTTTGTGCTTATGGCACTGAACGAAATATTTAGGAAAATAAACACAAGAACATTCATTTGAAAAATTCAAATTAACCAAGAGAATGTTAAAGTAGAGCTAGATATGCGTACGTGTACCATGTGATGTCACCATTATCCTTCAAGGGATAAATGTCAGAGAAATATTGAAATCAATGCCACACCTGATGGAAGTGCGAGACATATATGTTTCGTTCTGCAAGGAACTCGTCAGTCGCACCACGTCCATCGAAGTGAGGCAACGATTTCAACCCCCAAGCATCTTCTTGTGACTCGAAGTGGAAGACCGTAGAGTAATGAATACTCCACAATTTCATCTATAGAAATCAGTAGAAAACACCTCTCAGATTACAGACACACCAAGCATCGAAATTTATTATATCTTCTATACCCGTAGGTATCTACTAAATTGCAATGTCTATTTGACAAATATCATCATACGATGTTTTCAAATGTCAATAGGTTGCGTTAGTAGTACGCTCGCGTTTATTCCCGTATTTCTCTTGATTAATTTGAATTTTTCAAATGAATGTTCTAGTGTTCATTTTCTTAAATATTTCATTCAGTGCCATAAGCACAAAAAAATTTCATTTCCTTGAAAATATCGTCGAATAGGCCCCTGAAATACGGGAATAAACTGAGTACTTCTATTATTACGGTATTGTAATTTATTACGTACGACATTGCAATTTAGTAGATACCTACCGGTATAGAAGATATGTTAAATTTCGATGCATGGTGTGTCTGTTATCTGAGGGGTGTTTTCTACTGATTCCAATAGATAGAATTGTGGAGTACTCTTTACTCTACGGTCTTCCACTTGAAGTCACAAGAAGATGCTTGGGGGTTGAAATCGTTGCCTCACTTCGATGGACGTAGTGCGACTGACGAGTTCCTTGCAGAACGAAACATATATGTCTCGCACTCCCATCAGCTGTGGCATCGATTTCAATATTTCTCTCACATTCATCCCTTGAAGGATAATGGAGACATCACATCGTACACGTTAACATATCTAGCTCTACTATCACATTCTCTTCGTTAATTGGAATTTTTCAAATGAATGTTTTAGTGTTCATTTTCTTAAATATTTTTTTCAGTGCCATAAGCACAAAAAATTTCATTTTCTTATATATATATATATATATATATATATATATATATATATATATATATATATATATATATATATATATATATATATATATATATATATATATATATATATATATATATATATATATATATATATATATATATATATATATATATATATATATATATAGAAAGGAGTTGAAATTAAAAAAAAAAACAAAAGTCAGAATATCAAGTACAGAGTCTGTTAAAAATTTATTATATGCTTTTCCACAAAAGAACCCTTCGAATTAATATTCTCTCAAATTTTGCTCGATCAGCGTTCCTCTCATACACTCTTTATAGAAGTAATTTGTTATGAAATTTAAATCTCTGAAATCTAAAAATATTCATTGCTGCAGAATGGGAGCCCCATAGAAGTATGTACTCAGAATATATCTTATGTGTGACTCAATCAACGCGTAGTAAGCTCTTCTCAAATAATGGAGCGTCAACCCGTCAGATAAACTGCGGTTGACAAATTGAGATGACGGATTGAGTCACAAGAGTGTGCCATGTGGAACCAATATCAATGGAAACAACAAATTTCATATAATCATTAGGTGCGATAATCGCAATATAACGTCTCAAAGAAAATAAACGTGCGACAGTTTTGTCTGCCTGCAACATTAATTTATTCGCAGAGAACAATTCATCTACACTAGAATCTATAAGAATTACTAGAATCTGCAAGAATCACTAGAATATATATTGCTTCATTCTTCTTTCTCTTGTGTCTATCCTCTGTGCACGTTGGCAATTAATATGGCTCTCACTGCAGCCTGAAATTGATCTATAAATGTCATTCCTGTCCACTGTCTTATGTCGCAGCAAACACAGGTATTCGCCTTTTTCCACGACTTATTTTGCCGTTAAGCAAAGCAATAGGTAGTTGTTGGAATAATGGAAAGCTCGAACAATTTTGCATTATTGTTAGTAGAATATTGGATATTAATAGGAATATCTCACTTCATTACTGAAGCTTTTAATGCTTTTTAAAGTGAAACAGTTTATTTGAGTTCTTCATCGTGATATACATAGAAGCGTATTATAACTTGTAGCATATTTGGGGAGTGGTAGTAACGAATTAAATTTGAGACATAATCCAATGTGTTCATAAACCTGAATTATAATTTTATTTAGGTGAGTTTACAAAATATAATCACTTTAGGTAGTATAATCAAATATTAAAATGGTGTATTTGAAAATTATGTCGACGTTATATTCAATGAAGTATAGTCATAATATAGTTGAACTTCAGTTAATATGCTTCATATTATACAGACGTCATTCATAATCCTATTACGATGGCAAACTATGAATTCGCTGAGATAAATGCATTTGCGATATGCACGAATGTTGCATGAAAGTTAGTTCATGTCAATAACATGTAATAATTAAGCCTTGTTTATCAGATATATGTCATTACGTGAGGAATATCAAAGCTTCAAGTGCGCAATAATAATAATTCTACATTTCAATCACGTTTCATCAATATATTTACATTGACTAATTATTCAATTTAGTACTACATTTGATATTGAACTCAGTGGGACATTTAAATTGGGTTAGGAATGGCTTACAAAATCAGAAAACTAGTACCTATGTAATAATTTGATGAAGAAGAAGTAATGACTTAACTATTGGGTAAATTTAGTGAATGTAGTATGTAGTGACTATAATTTTGCTGAGACTTTTCACTATGCCATCATTATTCCAACAAGATCTGCTTCAGGTCGAAATTCATCACTGTCTTGAATACTTTTTCAATTAATCCAATTTTATGGGACCTAAATATGTAAATGAGAGGTAATAATAAAAACTTGTCTAAAAATCACTGACTGAACAATTCATTATTCGACTAGTTTCGCCTTTTACAGCATTATCAAGAATAAATACATATTACAAAGACAACCTATAAATATTTTGCAGATCTGTTCGGACCACAGAATACACCTTAAATTCTGCCATAGAGGTGGGGGTTTCCAAATTATCAGAGATTTAACAGCGAGGGAGTGGTTTAGGTCTAACTGGTCATTGAGAAGATTGTATTTATCGGATTTTTGAAGTTTATTTATTTCCATGGCTTCCAGGTAGTTCATTTTCATACCTTTTTCACAGTAATGAAGAATATTAGGTTCAAAACAACGTGAGATCTTATGTCCTGTCGACTCTAGATGTTCCCGAAAAGCAGACTGTCCGTTTTTTACGTGTTCTTTCAGCCTAGTTTCAAAACATCTTCCGGTCTGGCCAACATATGACGACTTACATTCTTCACAGTCCAATCTATAAATTCCAGACTTCTTCATTGGCTCGGATTTGGACAATTTGTTATTAAAGATCATTCTATCCAATCTGCTGTGACTTGAAAATGCTATATTTAAATTATTATTTTTGAAGAATTTGAATTCTTCAAAAATATTCCTCAAGTATAAGTAACAATATACGGTCGATCTCAGATCGAGAAGTGGAATGCGGTGAGTTTTGAGGGTGAAAACCGTTTTGTATTGATTTCTGGCGGAACTAGAAGTCCTATGAAAAAAAAAAATTCACAAAGTTGTAGATAATGAAAAAATGTACAATTTTTGTGATCACACTTTCTCACATAACCTCAAAATTTTTGTGAGAAATTCACATAACCCAGTTTATTTCAACGAAAAGATTTTTCCAGAAGAGATTTCAATGAACAGAAAGCTTTTCCAAAAAGAATATCTAGGCGTGAGAATTTTCGATAGAAAATGACGGTGCTCACTCGATATCAATTCAAAATTCGATAAAAATTAATATTTTGAATCAAAAAAATTACAGCACGTTTGAGGCAAACAGAGATAAATTTTCACTTCATTTCGTAAAAAGAAACTTTTTGATGAAGTTAAAATTAATCATAAAATAATATATTCAGGATATGCGAAAGAAGTGAAAATACAGAAATTGTGGAACTTTTCATTACCTACAAATTGCTGTCCACCTTTCATCCATAGGACTCATTCACTTCTACTTGCTGACCTCATATCGGACGTAAACTACGTATTTTTCCTCTCATTTATCTTTTATTCATTTTATTTTACAATGCGTTTCATTCTACTATTACTTTCGTTCACTTTTCACCATTTTTGAAGTCAGGGGCTAATTTAAAAAGAATTAAAATTTTTTCTCAGTTTTATGGAAAAGTGATCCTTCATGTCTATATGGATAATACGAGTATCATTCAATATAAATTTATAATTAAAAGTTGATTGAGTGTAAAAAGCTTTATTTTCTTCATTACATATTTGATATAAAAGTGCAACGACTAACTCAAGTGCTCGTTAAGAACAAAACAGTTATGACTTTAAGTAAAATAACTGAACAATATTATGATTCATCTCATTTTAGAAGGTATAAAGAAAAGCAGCTGTGCAAACTCTATTTATTTCATACATAATGATGTAATGGGTAATATTTAATTAAGATACTCAGCACGTTTCCCATAAATTTAATTATACGGTGGTAATTTTATGTGGTAACGCTTAATTATCAAATAGCAGTCGCCCATTTTAATTAACGTCTGATCTTACTCAACAGATAAGATATACGTTCAATTAATAACAGTAGTCATGTAATTATGGTACATATTTACACGTTAAACAACGGAGTAGTATCCATGTCCTAGCCGAATGCCGTGTACCCATCTCCTTCGTATATAGACATTACGACTGCCGACCATTTATGAGATGATGCAATATCTTGCAAAAACCTAGGAATATCTCTAAATCTTTGTTACATGTTCATGTTGAATAGAATTTATCTAAGATGATTTTAATTGAAGAGTATAAAATGCATAATTTTAATGAAACAATGTAAAATGAAGGGTTTTTCAATAAGGGCAGGTAGATGTGGAAATGAAATGAAACAAGCTCTGTGTTAGGTATTAACCAATTTCTTTTTTTGGTGATTTGCATTGAATGTGAAGTATGTAATCATTTAAATGATCTCCTCGAGTTTCAACGGTAAAAAGAATCCGAATGGTGTTAATTATGATTGTTTCGCACAGATCTGGGTGAATTGGACCTATGGCATGTGACTTTGAGAAACCCCACAAGAAAGAGTCTTGCGCGATGGAAGCTCATGATCTCGTTGGCCAATTCACATCAGCCCTGGTAGAGATAGCTTTACTCCCAAGTTGTTCTTGCAGAATATCCATCTTGGCATTTTTTGCAAGGCTTGTAGCGTCGTCCTACTGGTAAAACAAGTCGTCCAGACTCATATGGTCATTTTGGACTGACTTTGGATTCGACTGGAGGAACATTGGTCACCTCGCTCTCCGTGAACATCTAACCGACATCGTTTTCGAAAGACCTACGGACCAATTACGCCGCCAACCAGAAATCCACAACGAATATTACCTCTTTTAGGATGAATAATGACCTGGTGATTTTCGCATTGCTTGGTATTGTCCCATAGTCGGAAATTATGGTTAATGATATGGTCATTCATCCAAAGATGTGGCTCACCGCTGTAGATGATTTTGAGGCCAAAATCGGAGTCCTGTTGCGAATTATTCCATGCTCAGTCAGCTGAAAAATGGCGTTGTCAAAGACCAACAGACCAAAGTCTCGATGAGAATTTCGATAATTTGAATTCAGCGAACAACCGAGTTCTTGTACACGCCAAAAAATCGAGTGCCTCTAGTTCCGCTATTCAATTTCATGGACCTCGGCGATGTCCTCCGAAGATCTTGTGTTTCTTGAACGCAAGGACAACGACAAGTATTGACTTGTCGTTCACTGAATAGTGCGTTTCAAATTTGACCACCAAACTTCCACTGAGTCGACTGTAAAGGATCAACACGTCTACTGTAAAATGTCCGTAATTTACGCATATTTTCACTGATTAACATTGATAATAAAACGTTTTGTTGAACAACTTTTATCAATTAACTTGTCATGGTGATTTGGCATGACCAATAAATGAATGATTTGACTTATTGGCTGCCACGGTTATAGCCACGATTTTTCAGATTTTGTTGCTCCAATTGAGTATAATTCTACTCTTTAACTTGAATATGTCCGTTTTTGGAGAAAAATAAAAACGATTAAAATTTCATGCTACGTGAAAAGTTTCAAAAGGAAATGCTAGTCCTTCGTACAGTTTGCATGTGCAAGAAGTACACAACGATGTTGTGGTGAATTTCATTCAATTCTTCATCCTTTGATAAACAAAGTCAGGGAAATACCATTTTTATTCTCAGGTTTTCCTGGGCAAAATAAAATAAACTCATAATAAATATATTTGCAGCTTATTGCACTATGAGTAAATGCCAAGGTAAAAATTCAATTCCAGTAACATCAACCCTGAAATAACAAAACCCGTTCATTGTGGTTGGTCACAAACATGTATTACGTTATGGCTGGAAAAACAAATACATACTGCAGGTGAGAATACATTATCTCATGATCATCCGGAAAATTAGTTTCTCAATCTACAAAATAAAAAGTCCTGGGCTGACTCATTTCTTTCCCTATTTCTTTTATATCTTCTCTCCACTTGATTAGGACCTCTCATTGCTCCTTTATGCTTTGAATTTATCCTCCTATTCTATCCGTTTGAACTGTGAGTGAAATTCGCGTCATTTTTGTCTACCTACTTCAGAAACTTTCATCGGTTGGTTGAGAAACAAGCTATAAATATGGAAGAAAGGGCTAGTACAATCACTTCATGTTGTAGTTTCGATGTTCCTCTCCTACTTTTGTTCTAGCTGACAAGAATGCCTTCTTTTGGTGTTTCTAATATATTGCGTGATAGTTTTCGCACAAAGTATCTGATAGCAGTGTAGAATTCAATTGTGTTTTTCTTATGTAATCTTCTAGGGCCAATTTATAAATTTTGTGAACGTTATTCGCTACGAGTGACATCACGCCATCATTGAATTCATATTGATCAGAATTATCACCAGGAAATTTCAAACAACGCATTGTTTTTATTTATGGAAGACTCCAGGTTTTTTTCAATCAAATTATTGTACTCGTAATCTCTGTAACCATCTGATAATTCAATTCCTCATAACCATGTCCTCAATCATTCTTTGACCTTAATCAAAATTCAAAAATATGATGATATTTTTGAATTCGTTGGAACTGGCCTGTATATATTTGTAATGCTGAATAAGTTTTTATATTGATTGAGATCAACTTATTTCAATTCAGATTGTTATGAAAAAATAAGCGATATATTCATTTTCATTTCTTATGTATTTTCATTTATTCATTTCCTCTGAACTTCAGATTAACATTTTGATGAAGAACCAGAAGAACTCGTCTAGGTGAATTGATTTTTGTTAATAGATATGTCGTTCTAGATATTTTAGGTTATATTTTTCAATATTCAATTCTTCAAATCAATTCCCTATTCAATCTTTTCAGATGATCAGAAATAAATTTTTCTATTATTCCAGATCGAGAAAAATTGCACCTCATGGCAGTTGGAAAAACAGCTGAGTTTTCCGTTTTGCTTTACAAGACATCCTTCATTTTCACCGGCTATATAACCCTTATGTCTGATCAAAGACTTCTATGTAAATAAAATATATCACTGTCTTTGTACTTCGCAGTTTACTGAATTTATTTTAGATCCTCCTCTCGATATCCGTTGCTCAAAGGAATATCCCGTACCCTCGCTTGGTTAAAATGAACAAATCTTCAGCAAGCTTGCTTTCCTTTCTACTTCACAGTACACGACACGGACGCCTCGAAATTTACAAACATTTGCGATGTCAGGGTCTTATTTATACCTACCAGAAAAGCAGACAACAAGCAGTGCCGAAATACAAATGAAGGCATCTTACAATATAATACCTGGCGTCAATTTGACGCAAGTTATCTCGCTTGGAAATATTGGAAGAGAGGTTTCCGGAATATATTGTTATTTGCTAAGGAAAATGCGAAATGTCTGGATTTGATACTCGAAAAGTAGACCGCTCATTTTCAAACTTCAAAAGGGGTATATACACAATGACATGACACGTAAAGGATGAAGAGAAATTGATTCTATTTCCGCTACGATATGAATCTTTTATCTTCTGGAAGGTGAAGCACAGGGGCATATTATTTTCTATACCTGAAAGCGTATGAACTTAACGTTTTCCATATCATCCACCACAAAAGAATTGTACATGACATAAGGGGACTTATGAAATGTCATCTTATTGTGTTTTTACCAATTGATCATTTTTCTTTTGAGAAGAAAATAGGGAAAGATGAGAAATACCGACCTACTTTACCCTACCAAAATGTCGGTAGTTTGTTTGCTTTATTGTGCTTTAATCGGTGCTATCGGTGCTTTAATTGGTTCGGGATGTAGTAGGAGACATGACTTTCTTGGTTTTCAACTCTCAAGTGTATCGACTCAACTCTCAGGTATTCGAATTGAAGCTGAAATAATAATAATATTTATTTTAGCATTAGCTATTACAAAATCATACAAACATTAAAGTTCAAAATATATTATTTACAATTTATGTTTAAAACGAACTTAGCTAATTTACGCTTGAATACCTTAAGGTCGATAATTGTTTTGATGGAGCTAGGCAATTTATTGAATGCGTTGAATCCTTCATAAAATATACTTTTCCTATGTTTAGAATGCTTACAAACTTGTATGTAGAAATTGTCAGCATTTCTTGTATTATAACTGTGCACATCACTGCCACATGTTACATTTTTCATTACTTTATATGGGAAAAATTTGTTTTTAACTTTAAATATAAATATATATGTAGCAAAAAGTATTCTTTGTTTGACTGACATCAATTCTAAGCAATTTAGCATGCTTTGTATTGGAGTATATCTATTACATTTCAAAATTGTTCGCATAGCCTATTTTGTAACTTTTGTAATTGTCGAGTTTTTTCTTTACTCAATCCCAATAACATAGTGGAACAATATTCAAAGTGTGGCAAAATTATGGACTTGAAGGGCAATAAATTCATATATGTGGTCAGATTTTTTCCAATTCTTTTGGGAAAATTGATTTTTTTGGAGATTTTAGACGATATCAAGTCAACATGATCAGTGAAACTCAATTTCTCATCTAACATAACGCCTAAGTATTAACAATGTTCTGGTTTTCAATATTAATACTTATATTTTCATCACTAACTATCTTAAGAATTCTACTTGTACTTAAAACTATAAATTGAGACTTTGTAACATTCAGCGATTAACTGTTATCGCTTAGCCCTTCATTTATTGCTGACAAGTCTCTATTGATCCATTCTGTCATAGTCTAGATATTTACCACTAACAAAAATTATAGTATCATCTGCGAACAATCATATAGAGCATTTTTTCACACGCAAAACAATATCATTGATATATAAGGATATAACGATTTTTCACATGCAAAACAATATCAATGATGTAAAAGGATAATAAATTTAACACATGTCCTCTAAAGAGATGGTTCAATATTTGCATTTTCAATCCTGAATTCATTCAAACGTGGTTCTTAGAAGTGCTTCGAAGTTGCAATATGAGTATAATGGTAAAATAGATGGTTCCGTTCTGAATCGAGTAGGGAATGAAATGATTCATGCTTTGATTGGAGCTTATGAATTACTTTAACTTCAGATCAATTCATTATTAGGTATACATTTTATCTCAGTTTATATATATATATATATATATATATATATATATATATATATATATATATATATATATATATATATATATATATATATATATATATATATATATATATATATATATATATATGGGATTTTACATTTTATTTTATTGATAATTACAAAATGAGTACTGATTCTCAAAGTGCCTTGGAAATTAGAACAAAGGAAAATGAAAGAGCAATCAAAATCTGTATCTGTTAACCATTTTTTGAGAAGACATGTTTCAGTAATACACGGTGCACACAAATACTGAATCTAAAATGCTTCGGTGTTAATAAGGAAATGCATTAAGATGAAATAGCGAATTCATTGTTCAATTTTATACAAACTTGTATATCACTCACATATTAACATACTAATTTATCATATTGATTTTTACAATGTTTTACTGGAATTTCACCCGTCGTTTTCAGGTGATGTGCGTTATAATTTCAGATCTGAAGACATAATTAAATATCTGGTTCATTTTAGGTCTCTCGATTATAACAATTGAACTGAAATTCAATTGCAGTGTAAACTGTCTTGTGTTCAGACTCTACTGTGTATATCTTATATGGGACAGGCAAACAGAAGAACATCCGCCAAAGTAGAAGAATACAAAAACAGAACGAATGTCTTCTGCACTTTTACTTCCAATCTTATGACTGGACGCATTCTCTTCGAGGACACGAATCAGATAGCATCTTGAGAAAATTATGAAGAACGCATTTTTCAAGAGGCCATAACAAAAAAACATCAAGATAAACTGAACAACCGTGAGGATGCAACAGGAAACCCAAAACTTGGAAAAATTAAATGAAACAGAAAAACATGAAGCACAACCTTACAACTGCGCAATGTCAGAAAATTAGAGGAAACGCAACGAAGAACTCAAATTACAAACACCACTTTCTTCGGTTTGGAATAATTGACAAACAAGAAACGAACCAACTATATGTTTTGTCTTTCGATCGAGATAAATAATACATAACACTTGAAAATACCGGATGAGATCTGGGTGACCGATCGTAAAAATTCATATTATCTTCCACCAATTGAACAGATTCAGATCTGGAATGATATATAATTTTTTATCACAAAATCGCTCACTTTGGTTTAGCAATAGGCTTTATTGCATGAAAAAGCTTTATTATAGTTGAAGTTTCGTTGTTGTTCATTACAACATCAACAAAACTTGTAATAAATGAGCAAAAACGCCATATAGAGTAATATATAATATTCAGTAATATATATATATATATTTTTTTTTCAGTGTTCAATTGGGATTGCAGTCTAGGACAGGAAAATCAGTTACCTTGTAAGTACATTTTTTTTTGAATTTTGAAAATGATTACCCAAATGCATTGTACTTATTTCCAAAATTCACCAAGGACTGTGTTCAACTTCAGCTCGCGATGGACCACGTTGCTAGTTGGTGTGAGGACAATTATTTGAGTTCGAATGTGTTAAAGTGTAGTGTTGTCTCTTTCACAAGAAAAAGACATCGAATTGAGTGTGATTATAGCGTCGGTGGTCAGGTTCTTTCTCGTTGTGATAAGATGAGAGCCTTCGATCAGAAGCTTTCCTTCATTCCACACATCACCCGACTTATTTTTTCTGCCTCGAAAATTAATGGATTCGTTATACGTAATGGCAAATATTTCAATTATTCCTCAACATCTATAGGACTATTCAATACTCTAATAGTAGAAAGTTGGAGTATGGCAGCATGATCTGGCATCCTATTTACAATTGCTATCAACGCCATATTAAGGCCATTCAGAAAAGGTTCTTGAAATTCTTAGTTTGGAGGGAGGATAACGCTTATTTACAGATAGGAGTCATTCATAACGAATTATTGAGTCGATTTAGTTTAATCTCATTGCAGAGCAGGAGGGAAACTTCATCACTCCTATTTCTGTACAAGTTATTGCACAACAGTATTGATTGTCCTCCTCTCTTGTCCGCTTTGAAATTCCGTGTTCCTACGCAAAATTCTCGTACTACAGATTCATTCCACCTAGAGACTCCAAGGCTAATACAATCCCACCTTTGGTTTATGGAGTCTACATTCGATAGAGATTCCATTAATTGTGACATTCACTCTGACTACATAGAAGTTATTATTAGGAGTTATGTGAACAAAGGGAATTGACTGTAATAAATTGATTCAGATTGAGTTATTTTGTAATATTTCATTAAATGCTATTATTTAGTTATTAGTTACTACGAGTATTTCAGTTTTTTACAGATTAGATTGACATCTTCGTTTATATCTCTTTCATTTTTATTGAGTTATTGTTCAACATTATGTTGTTATTTTCCATAATTGGATATCATACCTGATCTTTGTTGAGAATAAAAAACTTTTCATTAGAATAATATTATATAAACTTATCATTATTATTAAATAATATATATTATTATATATTATCATTATATATATTAGGGAAGAAATATAGAATCTCGAATCTTAAGCTGAAAAAATACTTTTTTTATTTTTGCTGCCTTCATATCAAATATCAAAAATTAATATTCGTTCTTCCTCAGATAAAATGGTTCATCTTTTAAACCAATCAGACCGCGTGATATCAGATCCAGACGCTGCCGCTCCCGTGGTCTTGTGTTTCAATACCTTTTTCGCGTTCAAGAATCGACGCCAGTCAATCGTCCCGACGCTAGATCTCTATAGATACGTAGAACCATTCGTTATTACAAATAATAAAACCAGATAATCCGCGGAGTTTTATTGGCTTGCGACTTCTAGGGTAGCGCTCGTTTTCGAAGTAGATATCAGGGAAAGAAGATTCGGTGGGACGAATTACTTCCGTTTTATGTTTATTTTCGACGCAAACGTCGCATCTCTAAAATAGAAAAACTCAAAGAAAAACGGCGTACGCTTCCTTAAGTTTCCGATATTATCGATATGGTCGAAAAGCTTCGAGCAAAAATGAGAAGTTTTTCTGAATCGATACACATTTGCTTTTTTACGATTGTTTCACTGTTTTTTTCGTCTGTTTCGAGAAGTTTTATGGTTAACTTTCTAGTTTTTGTTGTGATTTGTGGCTCAAATTCATCGAAAGTATTCGAATATTGCTCTTCGCCAATAGTTAAGTTGAAATTCAAATTTAAAAAGCTAAAATTTTGAAAATTTGTTTGAGTATGCTTCATATTAGAACATGTTTCATTTAAACGCAAACTGTAGAAAACTGACCTTTGGAGACTCAGTCGAAAGACGGTATAACCTTGAAACATCTCATAACGCCTCCGGCCTATTTCATTTCCGGCCAAATGCTGGTGGGTTCGATTCCCATCGTGTTCTTGGACTGTCCAGAATCGGCAAAGAGTAGGTCCAACCTTTGCACAAGTACAGAGTACTTGCTTGAAAATGAACTAGAACTCAGTAGAATGCATTAAAATGAAAATTAAATGAATAAAAATACCCTACAAAAAAGAGATAATATCATTCAGATGAAGTAGATAAACAACTGAGTTCGAATTGTCACTTACGTTTTGGCGAAAAAAGATTAAATATCGAACTGGGAAAATTTATTAAATTGAATGGTAAAATGACAATTAAATTTTTAAAATTGTATTGGTTTTCTTTTTTTTTACAAAACATTCGTGAAACGTTAAGCCAAGTATTTGTAAACCAATGTGTGATTCAAATTAATAAGATAAATACTAAAATGAAATTCATACCTATAAATACAAACAAAACAAAAATAAAATACGGAGGATATTTGCCGGATATTTGGACAAATATAGGTATTATATTTTTCTTTATACTGATGCTTCCAAATACGAAGCCAACAATCGTATTGGACTTTCAGTAGTTACTCCAACTGTTGTAAATATTACCGCATAGATAAGTCTTCTATATTCACTGGTGAACTGATGGCCATATATCAAGCACTAGTCCTCATTTCGGATGGAAACACTCCAGTAAAGAAATATTGTGTCTGCACCGATTCTCTATCTGTATTACATTCACACCAGAGAATGACCGACAATGACATAGAGATTGAGATCAATAACCTACGTCAATAAATCGAGAGGGCAGGTAGAATAATAATTTTCATTTACACTCCTTTACATACTGGAATTGATGGGAACCATCTGACAGATGTTCCAGACACACAGCAAAATGGGCATCCAAGAATTTAGGCTCCAGATTCATAAAATAGATGATATAAAAATATCTGTGAAAAATTTATGGAAAGCACACAGGTTACAAACAAATACGTTTTTGAAGCAAATTAAACCTAATCCACTTCAAGTGAAGACTCTACCTGACAATCGACTACATCAAGTCGAAATATCTCGACTTCGACCATGCTGTACCAGATTCACATACGCCCATTTGCTCAAAAAAGAAAACGCTCTCCAATGTGCACGGAATGCGATCAGAGTATCAACGTCAATCACATCCTTCTGAACTGCCCAAAGCACCAACTCCAACGGGAACAAACTGGTATGACAACCACCCTCCAATACGCTGTACGACAAGAATCTGAGAAACTGGAATCTACTATCAAATTTTTGGGAAATATTAATCTTCTCTACTTGATCTATATGTGATTTATAATTTTTATTTTCATGAAATAATATGTAATTGAAATATAATGCATAAATATATCGTAGTGCTAATGATCTCTGTTTTCGAAGCACACTAAACTTTGATAAAAAAAAACAAAAATGAATCGCAAAATACAATGAAATAAAGAACTCTATAGAGAAAAAACGAATATATTTGGGTGAAGTAGATACATATTGAAATGAAAATTATACGTACGATAAAAACATCACAAAACTTAATCGAATAACAAAATAACTGAAAAAACGTAACTTGTGTGAAAACAATAAGAATGAAATTTTATATGTACAAGTATGAAAAAACTGTGAAAACTGAACCAATTCAAGAAAAAAATACTCATAAAAAATGAGAAAACATATTGTTGTAGGTTATATGAAATCGTAACTCTTCATTTTCTTTTTTCATGTCGATTGAGACATATTAATTATTAAAAAGTATGTTAATTATTTCATAACTGAAATGACTAAGAACCCTAGAATTATCTTTCGAATTGCGAGAAATTTTGGCACTACTCCTGAAAGTGTGTCCTCAATTTTCGCACCATTTGATTCTTGAAAATGGGATCGTTTCCCTAACTACGCACTGACTCACTCGACTCGATGAAGATGTCTTCAGAGTTTTTTCTGATTTTTCCAAATTCAATTCTAGCAGATCCCAAAGGTTTTGAAAGGGAGAATTAAAATTTGAATTTAGATTTACTCAGAAGTACATAAGATACATGTTTGATGAATTTTGAAATTCTATATTGCAACACAATTGTGAATACTGTATCGAATACTTCGATAATGGAAGTGGTAGGTGCATTTCTGAGGGTCAAAATAGGTTTATGTCGATTTCTGGTGAAATTACAAGTCCTATGAAAACATTTGAGGTGCAGAGATGTATGTAGTACGAAAATTCGCAACTTATGTATTCACACCTTTTTAACATAACCTGAAAATATATGTGAAAAATTCGAACAACCAAGTTGATGATTCTCTATTTTTATCTTCTACAAAAAAATGTTTTTTCACGAAAATTTGAGAAAACTCACCCTTTTATGTCAAAACTCTTCAATTTTCTCGATTCAAAATATTAATTTCTTCTACTTATTTTTACTCAATATCGAAAAAGCACACTCATTTTCAGTCGAAAATTCTTGCGTTAAAATATTTGCTTTCTCAAAAGAGTGGGTGGCTTTTAGGTCGTGTATATCTCTGGTGAATTTTACCTAACTATGTTAAATTTTTTCAGGAAATAAAAACATTGTCAATCTTCTCTTGTTGAGCCGGTATCTATGGATAGGTCGGGAGAACACCCGACTATGGTGCGGTAGAACTCGAGTTCGAGCCCTGGTGAAGGCATGGGTGTTTGTGTTTGTCCATGATTTAAGTAGTTTAATGAATAATATATGCTGGCTAATGTACATTGATTAAAAGCCCAATGGCCGTTCGGAACCGGAGTTAAACTGTAGGTCCACTGAATTGAAAAGAACTCAACCTGCACGTGTATTATTATGAACGATTTTGTTTACTGGTCCGTATGTTGAGTACTGGCTACCGGTTCTCGTAGCTTCTACGAAAGAAAAGGAAGTAATTTACCAATGTTATGTATAAATTTTTCACACCATCAGAAAGTAGAGATTTTAAAGAACTGTAAGTCGACTGATTTTCTTCGAAAAGCAGATATTTAGACGTGGGAATTTCTGATTGTAAATTGGGGTGCTGTTTCGATATTGAATCAAAATGAGGTATCTGAATTATTTGGAATCAAAAAAATCGAAGTTTGTGATGTATAAAAGTAATATTCCTCCAACTTTCGGGAAAAATATTTTTTTTGTGAAAGATAAATTTAAAAACCAAAAATTTGAGTTATGTGTTAAAAACTTGAATTCAAAAGTTGTAGAATATTTTAAACCAACATTTTTCTCATTGCGTTTTGTTTCCATAAGACCTGTAGTTTCAACCTAAAAAAACGGCCTTAAATCGTCAGTTTCATTTTTCCTTTCTTTTGAAAATCTTATTGTTTTCCAATGGGTTTCATTCTACTCTTGTTTTTATTTTGTTTGAAAAATAATCGACCGTCGTCTATTGGTGCCTATTATGGAATAATAATAATAATAATATTAATAATAATAAAAATAAAAATAATAATAATAATAATAATAATAATAATAATAATAATAATAATAATAATAATAATAATAATAATAATAATAATAATAATAATAATAATAATAATAATAATAATAATAATAATAATAATAATAATAATAATAATAATAATAATAATAATAATAATAATAATAATAATAATAATGATAATAATAATAATGCTTTATTTCTCGAAAATACTACAATATTATGGAAAATTTCAAGCATCAAACAGGTAAAGTCAAACACAGAACAATAAATGACAATCAATTACTGTTATGGAAAAGCTCACTTGAATTATAATAACATTTATCCACCAGAAAATTTTTTCTTTTTTTTAAATACACTAATACAAGAAGATGACTTGATATCACAATTCAACAAATTGAATAATTTTAGACCAAGTGTACCAGGCGATACACAACCAACCCTACAGCGGAAAAAAGGAATTCTGAACTCATCTCTACAACGAGTAAAAAATTATGTATATTTTTGTCCAAATTGGAATTCAATATATTCTCGTATATGTACAAACATAACTCGAATATGAACAAACCAGAAAGAGTTAAAACTCCAACATTTTTAAAAATGTCACATCAAGATTCTCTGTATGACGCTCCCACCATGCACCGGATGATCCTCTTATGAGCAATAAATACATCATTAGCCGAAGAGGAAGAATATAATCTAGACTTCAATGAATCTTCGGAAACTTTGCAATGTGTTATTTTTTATCTACTCAGCAGAAGAGTCACCACCATTGAAGAAGATTCATTAGTTAGATTCATTACAAGAAATTACAAAATTCATTCCCATCCGATTGTATTTTATTCGAATATAGTGAATTTGAGCGGTAATTCAGACAAAAGTCTCGAATAACTGCGAACCAACCGCATGGGAATATTTCACTATCCTATTCATTATATTATAACGGAACGATTCAATGAACAAAATACATTTTGCATTTACAAACAAATCATAAATTCGCCAGTTTGTTCTGTTCCGCTGGGTCTATTTGGAGATAATGAATCATTAAAATGCGTCCCATAATATTCGGGGATTATACGGACCGTCGTCATTGTTGTTTAGCGATGAATTAATGCATTCATCAGTTTGCAATATGAATCTTGCCCAAAAACTATTTAATCTCATAGAAATATCCACTATTAAATTCTATGAGGTGAATACATTTGATGTTGAATCGTCACGTTCATTGATTATAATTGTTGATTGAATGTTCGCTGATCTCTTGGTGAAACATTGTTGAATATGTTGAATAAAAACACATGGCTTGGCTCACAAAATTTATATTGAATACTTGACAATTGATTCGGCTTGTTACCTCATTTTCAAAGTTAAACTAAACTTCTCAAAAGTTAAACTTTTAGTTAATAATTAAGAGAAATTTTGAGAGATTTTTTGTTGGCTACAAAAGATAAAAGTGGAGTTACCAGATTGTCCTGATTACCAGAAAACTCCTGATTGTTTTCTGAGTAATTCTTCAGTGTTTTTGGGAGTTGTGTTGGATACGAGTCTCCGATGGGGTGCCCATACGGATTCGTTGGCTTCTAAAATGTGTAGAGGTGTTTTTCTGCTCAGGTCTTTGGCTGACTCATTCTCACCTTATATATTGAGGGCGGCATATTTTGCACTGGTGGAGTCCTTGATTCGCTATGCAATTTTAGCCTGGAGTAACTGTGCTTCTCATTTTAGAGTTTTTAGAATTCAAAGGAGAGCCATACGTATATTGGCAGGTTTGAGTTACCGAGAAGATTGTAGGGCAGCATTTATTAAACTTAAAATTTTAACATTCCCAAGTGTATATATTCTTGAAGCCTTAAAATTTGCACATGTAAATCGACTCTCATACGTCGAGACTGGCAGTACACATGGATACTCCACCAGACATGGTGGTCATCTGAGGATGGACCTGTGCAGGTTAAGTATCACTCAAAGGGGGCCATTTTACATGTCAAAAAAATTATTTAATAAGCTTCCTCTATCTGTTAGGAATTTGGAGATGCCTGCTTTTGTTGGAAATGTTGAGTCCTTTCTGATCCAATCTGCATTTTATGATGTGAAAGAATTTTTAGAGTGTAAGTTTTGAGACTGATGTCATTTTACTAAGTTTGTAATTGATGATTTTAAGTATGATGTTTTTTTCTTGTTTTTAAACGTTTCACACTATTGTGTGTCGACGAGTGCAAACAATGTGAAAAAAAATTGTAAAGCATGAAATAAATATTATTATTATTATTATTATTATTATTAATTGTGCTGTTTGTGACGCACACTACATGGGCCAAACTGGACGAAGCATCGAAACACGAATAACAAAATATAAATTCTCGATATTAAATAACAAAAATTCTACTGGACTTTCAAAACATTGCATTCATAATAACATAATGTATTTATCTGGAGAAGATATGTCGACGATATAATTTTGTATATGGACTGGTACAGATAGGCAATTAACTTCCTTTTTGAAATCTTTGAATTCAATCTATTCTTCAATTAATTTCACTCCGGAATCGGAAACCACCCAAGCTATAAGCTTTTTGCATTTACACATCAGTCGTTCGCTTCATTTACTAGTTTTTGACATTTATAGAAAACCAACTTATTCAGATATATTAGTGAACATCTCAAGTTGTCAGTCACAAAAAATTCAAATGAGTGCCTTTCATTCATTAGTTCATAGATTACTTTCACTTGCATTGTCTGCTGATAATTTTAGAAAAGAAGTTTGTGTAATAAAAACAATTGCTATTAACAATAGTTATAAACCCTTCTTCATTGACAAACTAATCAAAAATAAACAGAGAAAGATAGTATTACAAAGAATTTTTCTATTCACTTAGAAAAACAACAAAAATATTTCATTCAATTAATTATATACCTAACTTGAGCAATAAAATTTGTAGAAGATTACATAAAAATAATGTGAATACAATATGCACCAACAAAAAGAATTTGAGTTCATTGTTCGTAAATAACAAGGACAAACTTGACTTATTTTCGATAAGTGGCGTTTATAAAATATTTTGTAGTGAATGTGATAGGTTTTACATAGGTCAAACTGGACGTTCTATACAAAAAAGAATCGATGAACATTAAAGATCAATGCTGTTAAATAAACCTAATACGGGTTTTCTGAACACTGCATTAAACATAATCATTTCTTGGATTCCAGGAAGATCGAAATAGTACACTCAAGCAGTAAGGGAAAAGATACCCTTGAAGTCTTGGAAATTTCGATAGCGAAAACGAAGAATTTACCTATTTGTAAGTACCAGGTAGACTTTTCCGTGAAACCAGTTTTGTGTTCTGTGGTTTAGGATATATAAGTGAAAGTTGTACATTTTGAAATTCAGTAATATTGTATACTCTTGATAATGGGTTAACCACCCGAAACATATGTAGCGTTTTTAATATATTCAGTGAACAGTGAAACCCAAGTCAAGTGTGTTAATTTTATTTTAGATATTGAATGATCAACTTACCTTCAGTGTATCACCATTTTTACTGGCGTCAATTTCTCAATTCAGTACCTTATTTTTTTTATTTAACAAAACCGCATCGACGTAAAGGCCATTAGCGGTGGAACAGTTGGTTATATTTTGAACAAGTGGTTGTTTTCTTTTAGATACATTAATGAGTTATTTACATTACAGTTAGGTCCTAGAACACTTTTTAAATCATTACTTATATTACTGTTGAGCCTATGTGGTGTTAATAAAGAACATTCTATTGAATATTTTATTATTATATTATTACATAACACAGTTAGTTTCAACTTGCAAACTTTACAACTGGGTTCACGTTCACGTGCGATGGGGTGTCCGTGTGTAGCCCTTATGTGGCCTAAATTAAGTGGAGTCACTATTGTTTGGATTCTTCGTTTGTCGAATGCGTTATTCTATGGTTCAAAGTTGGGTTTAAGTTGTAATAGCTTAGATGGTTTGCTTCTCCATTCAGAGCTGAAATGCTGTTAGAATTTGGAGTGAATATATTATTTAATATCTGTGGCTGGTAAGGATATGTGGTTCTGTTGTACACCATTCAAAGCAGCCTTTGCATTTTTATCCGCCAACTCATTTCCTTCGATATCCACGTGGAAGGACCCATTTTAGAACAACGTTCTTGTTCGCTAATACTTCATGTAGTTCTTCTTTCATCTTTACCGCAAGAGAATTCTTAGCGTACATTGTTTTCATAACTGTCAATGATTGTAACGAGTCAGTTAAGGTTATCCATTCTGTAGTTTCCGTGAACAAGACCTTCTTTGTTATTCCATAATTCCCAGATTTAATTTAATACTTCTACCTGTATAATGAGCTGATTATTTACTTCGGAGACAACGATATCAGCCTTAAGGCTATTGCAGGTAGCGATGTATAGGTATATAAGAATGTTGTTCAGTTCAACTCTTAAAAATGGAGTAACATCCCGAAACAATTGCAAGTATTTATTATTATAAATTTTATCGAACCAAGCCTAGTGTTTTTTTTAATAGGTTATAATTGTTTACAAATTGAACATGTTCGACAAAAACAACAAAACGTAGAAGGATTATATTTGTTCACAGCACTGGATTCACTCTAAAGGTACCAGGCTTACAGAATTTCCAAGAGAAGCAAGCTAAAGGCGAAGAGAACATAGAATTATTCTCATTCAGAAACACACATAATAGAACAAAGTCGGCGAGGTTTCAGAAAACTTTGTTGGTTTTAACAACAAAGACTACCTACCTCCGTATAGCTTTCCTCATCGTGATATTCATGATTCATGACCTTCATAACGGTATTCCATAGTTTCGAAATCCTCTTTACCGCCCAATGTATGTATCTTAATTAGAGCCTCGGCTTAATGAAGATACTTCTTGGGATTCTTGTTCCTTAGTTGCATTCACACATTGTATTGATAAGCCCATCATCAGCTCTTTTGTCGTGGCCACTCCTTCGTGATCGCTGGGAAAATAACTCTAAGAGAAATGAATTTGAAGAAGATTTCATTATATCTACTCTTGAGTAAATGGTTTCATTATTAACCCATAAACTTTTTCAAAAAAGAGTGTTTTACGTGACAAAATTTTGGCAGCATGAGGACGTGATTTCCAATCATCAACATGGATTCAGGGTATCTATCTCACCAAATTTGTTTCACTCTATTAACAACTGGTCGAAGGCCTTGGAGAATAAAATCGCGACTGATGTATTTTTCCAGACTTTTCTAAGACATTCGAAAAAGTTCCAAGGTGAAGGCTTCCCCTTATAGATTAAAACATCTTGGCATCCGAGGTAATCTCAACAAATGGATTTGTGATTTTATAACTGATTCTTCAAAGTATATGTTGGACAGGATTTTTCTGTGGGAAGAACAGTTTGAAGCGGTGTACATCAAGGTCTTGTTCTTGAACTACTCTTGTTTATTGTTCATGCTAGGGATCTTCAGTACTGAATCTCGAGATCAATATCATGCCAAGAAAATCTCAACAGAAGTCAGTATTGATGTTAAATATCCATAAATATGCGGTTCTTCACGTCGGCCAAAATAAATCTGATTTCTCATAAAACTAGATGGAACACTTGTAAAAAACTGTTTCCTTTCAAAATAAATTGCGATGACGGAAATATACAAAGTTATTCCTTCTATAAATATTTTTCTCGAAATTGTTTTTCAACACCCATTGCTGACTTCTGAAAAGTTTCATTCGACTGATTTTGGAATACGCCTAATCCTGTATGGTATCCAGACTCAGATTGCGAGCAAAATATACTTGAAAGATTCAGCGTAGTGCTACTACACTCTCATTTCATCGTATGAGGCTCCGTTATGAAGACCGATTGGCGATTGGAAATTTTACCACATTTCAGGAACGTCGTCTACGAGGGGATTTGATAATGTCGTTAAGGGTACTGAAATTCAAGTACGGTGACCTTCAGTCAATATTTACACTCTTACTTAGACACCCGACTTAGTGGTCATCCTCTGAAGCTAAGAAAAGAAATTTCATTCTCGTACAAGACATCACTTTCTAAGCAACAGAACTTTTGTCCTAGGAAACAACCTTTCTGCAGCTGTAATCGGGTCAATGACTGTAAATCGTTCAATGGGCACGTGTTTTCACTAGTTTTCAAGTTTTTTTCAATTTAACATTCAATTTTTGATTCCCTTTATTATTTGCGTTAATAGTATTAGCGTAATTATTTTCTGTTTTTTGTGGAGCATATTATTCTAATTATTTTATGAATGCCCTTCGTAATGTATTTTTCAATTTTGTCATTTTTGAATAGCGAAGATTAGTAATTTTTGTGCGTCACTAAGAGGTAATTAGAGGATATCTGCTTTTCTGTTCTCATTTCAAAAAATAATAACAATAAATAATAAAAGTCTGAGGAGTTTTTCGTTTTGTTCGTTTCATCTTCTCAGTTTCATCTTGCGTGATGGACAGTCCACATTTTGTACTATTTTCGTCGATCTCTGCAGAGCTTCCCTCAACTTTGATGTCACTTCCCATTACTGTAGCCATATCATTTTTGGTAGCCAATAATACTAAGCGATTCGCTGTTCTTCGTTGTTTGTTCGAAAATTTCGTTGTTAACATTCGACTTTTTCAATCCATTCGCAAACGAAAAAACTGATATCTTCCATATACTTGTTTTGTCTAATATACCTATAATCAATATTTGTTTGATCGTTTTATTTAACGTTAACATACTAGCACGACGGCAATTAAACTTTGACGATGTTTTGATTGTATTTGGTTGGAAGTTAAGGATATGGTTGACATTTTTAGATAGATTGTGCTGGATTATGTGAAAACCCATGCAAATACTCAAATGTTTAATTTTACTGAAAGTTATATACTGTTTTATGATGTCTGACTTTTTCCATATATGCATTACATTGAACAGAATACGAAGGAGATGAAATATTTATCCCCGACAATGAATCATCATTATGTCATAAATAGCATTTCGTATTTTTTCAATTTTGAGTCGAGGAATATTTTTATCGTCTTGTAATGTCATTTCAGCGTTTTTTTCTTCAGGGTGGTTTTTTAATGCGCTACTTCATTATTTTGTTTTGTTTTGAAAATTTTCAATCAAGTTTCAACATAAGCTGTAATTGCTGAATTGTACTTTTGCTAAGTGTTAGTTCGAATCGTGCGTCATGTGTTTCTGTTAAACATATTCAGCGGATATCAATAATTTTGTTTCAATATGACTTCCAATTAGCTCACATTGTCGCTGTCATCAATTATGAAATGAATTCGTGCCATGTACATGTATGTTTACGTATGAAACCACTATAAAGTCCACTCAAATAATCGGAATCAAATATTTTAGTTACTCAAAGGTTTATACTGATCAAAATTGAATCAGAAATACCTACGTATAGTCCTGATTCGATCACAAAGCATATAACATGAGCACTAATCACTAATTCATTCGATAAAGGTCGCAATTATGAATTGGAATGAAACTCTAATCCGAATGTGAAATCATATTCAGACTTCAAATCAAATTCTTGGCGTGTATGGCCAAATTGAATAGAATTCAATTATCTTGTTTAGATTTCATTGAAATATGTCGTTTGCTGTATTTTCATGCATGTATCTGCAAAAGATTATATAATTTGAAACAATTGATAAATTGAAACAAACTGAAAGCACTCTGAAAGTTTATTGAAACTTTTTTTCAATACTTACAGTGGAGTGGTTGGTTCTGAAAATTATACTATTTCTGCTTGAACTGGAAGAATTGAGATCACAGAAGCCACAATAGTTACGAAAACTGAATAAGATGAACAATGCAAGATGCAAAAATATTGAACAACACTGAATATATGAAATAGAATTATGATTATAAAGGGTGATTTCTTAAGAGTTGAGTTTTTCAGGTTGGTAATGGCATCCAAACGTCATCTGGCAAAATGAAAAGCTTTCAGTATACTCTTCCATTTCATCGTGGAAAGACTTAAAAACGAACAACGGTTTCAAATTGTTGAAATTTACTATCAAAATTCGTGCTTTGTGAAAAATGTGTATCGTTTGTTACGACCATATTCGACCTAGTGAATCAACAATTCGTGCTGTTATCACCAAATTTCGCACCAAGTTTACTTTGTTGGACATTAAACCATTGTCTCGCATGCGTACAGTGCGTACTGAAGAGAATATTGCAGCCGTAGCGTACAGTGTTAATGAGGATCGTGAAATGTTAATTCTTCGCCGTTCTCAGCAATTGGGCATGTGTCAAATTGGATCTTCCGAATGAACCATTTGATATGGAGCCGCGAACAACATTTACATGAAGTTACGAGTATCTTCAAAATGCAAATGGCGAAGGCCAAGCTATCAATTTCAATGAAAATTTTGAATATATGATGCAAATTGAGTGTTTTATTCGATTTGAAAAAAACTACGCTTAAAAAATCACCGATATATATATCCGAATTAAACAATATAAAATAAATTGTTGAATTGTTCAATTCAATTAAATATAAATAGGTAATATTGATTCACACGTTGTTTTGATTGGATGCTTTAGACGTCTTTGAGTATTATCGTACACATTGAGGAATCAAATATTGTATAGACTGCAACCAATCGGAAATGAGCTCCGATTTATTCAAAGGAAACTTTTAACCGAAATATTGTTCAACATTTTCGGCACTCTTCTCAAAATAACCACTTTACACAATATGAAAAATGTAACAATATATATTTGAAAACTACTGATTCCTCAATAACACAAAAAAAATGTATAGAGACGAAGTTGACGATTCAATAACTCTGAAAACTCAAATTAACATCACCATAATAATCTTTACGTTGGTACGAAAAAACGGCAAAAGGGAGAGAGGAAAAACCTTTAGAACCAATGCAGCCTTCCTTTCTTCTGTTGGAGAGCCCCAGCGCGCTGTCTGTTGTGTACTGATATCGCTTTATCTCGTCATTATTGTGGACCTATTATGACATAAACCCGTCCCAGTTCGCAGAAGGAGATTGGCTCAGAAGTCCGTCTTTTAATAGACATTCTTTCGGAAAATCGTTTCCTCCTTTCAGGGGTCAATAATTCAAGTCGACTGGGACCATACAATAGTCGTAGATCGGGATGGAGTTCTTAATAAACCCAAGATAAGAATATTGAAGCGACAGAGCTCTCCAACGGATATCAAGGACGCTATTCGAATCGTGAAATTCCGACGTCGAGGACGCTGCAATTTGATTAAATATGCAGTTCGCGGGAAGTCGCTTGGAATAAGTTGCGTCATTTCGTGGTAATAAACGTATCGTTCCTCGATGCAAGAAAGTCAAGGATCAAATCAGACCTCGAGAATGACGATCTGCTCTCGAGGATCTTATAGGAAGATTAACGTGTGCAATAAGAGCAGAGCACCATATAACAAACGAGCTTCACCGGTTTATTGCAAAAGTGAAAATTAATTTTGAGTAGAATATTGTGGGACTCAAACGACATGAATAGTGATGTATTGGCCTAATTTTCAAATGAAATGAATTTTTTCTTTTAGTTGAATCATCGAAATTGTTTTAGATATTTATAGGTGACTCCAATAATTAGATAGTCGATTTCTTCTCATTGTTATTTGAATCTTGATGTTAGTAGATCCAACTCACTGTTTAACTTATGAATATGGTTCAATAACACGGGTAGAAACGCCACGATTTCTCAAATAATTCTGGTTATGTTCCTTTAACTCCATTCGAAATAGTTCAAATTAATCAGCAGATAGAATTATTGTATATCACTTATATCTTTTTGACGAAATATTTGAGGAAAACAGAAAGTTATGTGAATACTATTCAGTCCCCAAAAAACCCGTTTGTAAGAACTTTGGCATGCATTACTCATTCCTTGTCAGAAACATGACCGTGGCCAGATGGAAAATATTTACACGAATATCCAGAAGGCCTTCGACCAGATCGATCATAGAATACTGTTGTCAAAATTGAAAGCTATAGGGTTTTCATCTCAGTTGTTAAATTTGATGCAGTATTTTTCGGATCGTTTTCAATATGTTGAACATGGTGGTAATGAATAATCTCCATTCTATTCTGCCTCGTCTGGTGTGCCACAGGGATACAACTTAGGCCCATTTTTGTTTATTATATATATATATATATATATATATATATATATATATATATATATATATATATATCAATGATCGTTCTTCACAGTGTAACTACATGCATCTACTTTTTACAGATGATTTGAAAATATTTGCTGCTATTATCGACCACCATGATTGTGTCAGATTAAAGTCTTCCCTTGACGCTGTTAATTTGTGGTGTTACAGCAATGGGCTGAAACTGAATATCAGTAAATGTGAAGTTTTATCATTTTCTCGAAAATTGACTCCAATCCATCATAGTTATACATTGGAAGTTCAAATTTTAGATTGATATGTTGAGTTTAAGGATCTGGGGGTATTTTTCGACTATAAGCTGTGCTTCTCTGAACATATAACATATATTACGGCTGCTGCTTCTAGGATGCTGGGTTATTTGGTCAGAAATTGGGACAGCTTTGTTAATCTTGGCACAATGAAAACACTGTACTACTCCTTTATTCGCAGTCTCTTGTGTACATTAATTCTATTGTCTACTTGGAGGCAGTTCAGAGTAAATGTTTGTAGTATATGTACTTCAGATGTTATGGGCAATATCCTTCTACAGGCTTCGATCATTCCATCCTAAGCGATTACCTAGGAATTCAATTATTGAAGTTGAGGCGTGAAAGGTTCGGCCTTACTTCTCCCTTCAAAATTTTGCACAATTCGATTGACTCACCATTCTTCTCAGCAGAATAAATATTCGCGTATCAAGGCCTGGTCTGAGGCGGAATAATACATTTTATGTCACTTACATCAAATCAAATGATCAAATAGATCAAATGTTATGCCACTCAGAACAGCGCAATGGGATGTCGTGATATTTTCATGAACTTCTGTTGTCTACATATGACTTAGTTATAAATAATATTTAAATTTTAGTTGTTTCATTTGTTTGCTATATAGTACTATTGCAATCTATTTTAATTAAATTTTTATTCATCGAATATATTTCTTTACTATATGGTCAACTTCTGCTGACCATATGTAACTCTGTAATAGACAATATTTCATTTTTAGTTCGTTCCATCTGGTTCAATACTATTTCAATTTATTTCAATATAACTTCTTCATTGTATATATCGGCTTATACTCTCTTTTTCTGTGATTTTTTTCGTTTATTGATTCTTATCTTTTATTATTTGTGTAAAATTTGTTGTTTTTTCTCGATAATTGGATGTATATCTGTTGGAAATAAGTGTGTTATTATTATTATAAAAAAAAACTGTTGTTAAGTCGTAATGTGTAACGCAATAGTGATCCCAAAACAATGCTCTGGTCGAAGATTCGAATCTCTTATGAACGCATTCCAAACTCTGCAAATATGCAGTAAAACTTCAGGTGTTGTTTCAATAAAAACATTTTCCAACGATTCATCGTATGTCTCTTCTGATAGAATATACTCTCATTGAGAAAATCAGATACGATCACCATCATTCTGTCACTCAAGATATCAACCATAATAAAATAAGTTGAAACCAAAGACACAGTAGCAAATATCCATAATCTCTCATGTTGCCCATTGCAGATTCATTCATCCTACTTGGTCCAATTTTGGAACAACATGTGATGATATACAAAGAGTCCTTCTGTTCTTGTGTATTCTTCTCAATGACAAAATTAAAACCTAGTTGTCAGATTCATTTGACAGCTTTTGGTTATTTGTTTAAAAAATTTGAGACGGATGTTTGATAATGAATGCTTTTTCGAAGATATTCTGGCTTATTCGTCATATCTTTAAGGCTTCGCTATTGTACTTCAAAGTTGAGATTTGTATGTTAGTAATTACAATTAGTTCCTAGAGGTGAAAATATTCTTTCCCTTTATGTAGAAATAGTATGAATTCAGTTGATCCTTAATATTTCTGCAGAGGCTCAGCGCCTAGAAGTAAAGTAAACAGCTTATGAAATAATTTATGCTAATTCAAATTTCTTCGGGGTTTCAAACTCGTTCACATCTCCACCCTCATCTTTAATTGAAATATTTTTCACGAGTTTTGCTGTAATCTCCGTATATTTACATTTTCTCTAGATGAAAAGCTGATGAAGAGTATTTTCTCTTTCCGTTTCCGTAATTATTAGGATATTTCATGCTATTTCCCGGGATACAAGTTTGCAAATGTATGCCACTTTACAAAGAAGGGATGGAAAGTGTTTGAATCTGTTTTGTTAATTCAATGCATATAAAAGGATGATGATAGATGAGGCCGATACTTGGATAAAATTAATATCCATAATGAAACAATATTCAGAATTTTCTCATAATTTAATACAAATACGCATGACGACGTTTCGAAGTATTACTTCATTATCAAATGCTGAATGAATACAATCATATTAATGCAGCATTTGATGAAGAAGTACTACTTCGGAACGTCGTCATGCGTATTTGTATTAAATTATGAGAAAATTCTAAATATTGTTTCATTATACATATAGAAACATTTCTATAGAGAAGTGATTTTCATATTTCACTCCCAAAGGTTTTCTATTGAAAGAACTTCTTTTCGTAGTTGATAGTACTTTTATAACAGTGATTGATGTTTACGTTTGATGGACATTCTTTCTCATAAGACAGTAATTCGACATGACAATCCCATGAACTTGAAATCTACGATCCAAATGGAAAACATTCACTTTGATATCTTTTAAGAAGTCTATCTATTCGACATACATTTCGTGATTATCAATATTGGGGGGTTTCTCATCTGATGCGGAAATATCATCAGTTGATTTCTCGTCAACTGGAGTTAAGTTGACTCCGAAGAGTAGGCAGATTGTGACTTCGGAGTTAAATATTGGAAACGATTTGGCTCGTGGAGTAGGCAGATTGAGGCCACGCAACCGAATTATTTCTTATACTTCCTAGTTTCCCTCATTTGGTTCGTGGAGTAGGCAGATTGAGGCCACGTAACCAGGTAACCTTTCCTTATTTTCCTTCATTCAGTTCGTGGAGTAGGCAGATTGAGGCCACGTAACCGAGTTATCCTTACCTTTACTAATTTATTCCAACTCCTGAAGATGGCTTCACAACGGAAGCCGAAACGTCGAGATTATATAAATCTAGAACGCGGCTCATTCCGAGAACCAAGTTTTATACATACTTCTGACTGCGAAAACCTTTCTGAACATATATATATATATATATATATATATATATATATATATATATATATATATATATATATATATATATATATATATATATATATATATATATATATATATATATATATATATATATATATATATATATATATATATATATATATATATATATATATATATATATATATATATATATATATATATATATATATATATATATATATAATATATATATATATATATATATATATATATATATATATATATATATATATATATATATATATATATATATATATATATATATATATATATATATATATATATATATATATATATATATATATATATATATATATATATATATATATATATATATATATATATATATATATATATATATATATATATATATATATATATATATATATATATATATATATATATATATATATATATATATATATATATATATATATATATATATATATATATATATATATATATATATATATATATATATATATATATATATATATATATATATATATATATATATATATATATATATATATATGGTTCTCTCGTGCCAACATAAAATGATGTCTTTAGGAGCAAATAATTTTCATCATTTTCTCGAAGGTACTTCTATATAGCATGAAGGCAGTAGCATACAAAGAATCGTAAGTCCGTTAGGTATCGTAGTAATCCAAGGTAGTGTGAAACTCATTGCAAATTTCCACGCCTCAGTTACGAAAGCCTCCGTGGTGTTGTGAAAAGTCTAGGAACGTCAGGGTATGAAAAGCGGGAGTCCGACGGATGAGAAACACTTTGAAAACGTAAATCACGATGAGTTTACTAGGGAAAGCACGCTCGCCGTCGAGATTCTTATCCCGCGCCATATTGGGTGTACAAAGTCACAGCTTAAGATGTTTGATAATTAGTTTGATACTAGGTTAGTTACGATAGCAGTTAGGAACAAGCGAAAATATCATCAGAACTTGGCCCAAACAATATTTGAGTCGTTATAAGTTCGTCAAGGGATTATTAATGGGTGTCTCTAATGAATATATTAAATCCGAAATGTGGGACAGATGACTCGGGAAAACTAATAACATAGAGCTTCGTGCATTTACTGGTTTGCTTTATCAAAATCGAGCCTTACAAAGCTGCTGATCAAGATGATACATTAATTATTGTTTTGGGTTGTTTCATTGAAAAATATAACCGCCAATATGCTCCATCTCAGCGTTGTAGCTTCTACCTTGGGTTTTTCGTCTATTCTTGAAAATTTCGAACGAAGCGATTTAAGTGGCTTACATAGATGCACTTCTGCTTTATAAAGGGTGTTTTTTTTAGAGGTATAGATTTTTAAATTGCAATGAAACAACGATGGATCATTCGATCGACAAGAATTTTTTTTTATTTGAAAGATAATCTTGTGGCATTACATTTTGAAAATGATTCCTGGCATATAACAGCCACGCCTAGCTTGGATGTAGTCCAATCTGGACTTAAAATTTTAGATGACTTTTTCCAACATTTGTGGCCGTATATCGGCAATAACACGGCGAATATTGTATTCCAAATGGTCAAACGTTTGTGACTTTCTGCATAGACCAATGACTTCCCACAGCCTCTCAGAAAGTAGTCTAGCAGTGTTAAATCACAAGATCTTAGAGGCCAATTCACAGGTCCAAAACGTGAAATTAGGCGGTCACCAAACTTGTCTTTCAATTAATCGATTGTGGCACGAGCTGTGTGACATTTTGCGCCATCTTATTGAAACCACAGCTCCTGGACATCATGGTTGTTCAATTCAGAAATGGAAAAGTTAGTAATCATGGCTCTATACCGATCACCATGGACTTTAACGTTCTGGCCATCATCGTTTTTGAAAAATTACGGACCAATGATTCCACCCGCCCATAAAGAGCACCAAACAGTCAGTTTTTCTGGATGTAACGGTGTTTTGACATTCACTTGAGAATTATCTTCACCCCAAATGCGGCAGTTTTGTTTGTTGACGTAGCTATTCAACCAGAAGTGCGCTTCATCGCTAAATAAAATTCGCTTATGAAAATCGGGAACAATGGCACTCTCGTCTTGGGCCCATTCGACGAATCTACGCCTTGCTTGATGATCGTTTGGCTTCAATTCTTGCACGAGTTGGATTTCGTAAGCACGCAAATCAAGATCCGTCCGCAAAATCTTTCATTAAGTGGATGGACACAGATCCAATTCCTGTGCTCCATGGCGGATGGACTCTTCGAGTCTTCCTCAATGCTACGCTCTACAGTAGCAATAGCTTCTTCTGTACGCACCGTACGTCGTCTCTGGGGATGCAAGTTATCAACAAGAGTAAACGTGGTGCGAAAACGTTCCATAGTTAATCAAATTAACTGCTCTGATGGACGATTTTTTCGACGATAAAATGGACGCAGTGCGCGATACGTATTCCACACAGAACCATTATTTTAGAAATGAAATTACACTATTGGCAAGCAATGTTCAGTCGTGAGTCTATTCATGATGAATTGCCAAAACAAACTGAGAACAAATCACTCCTCCGCTGTTAAATCAGGCGCAATTTTCAACAGTAATGCCAACTTAAAATTCTATACCTCTAAAGAAAACACCCATTATGCACACCCATAAATAACACCCAGTATTCATTTCTGAATGAAATAATTTCTTCTTGGATGAATGTTCGACTTTTGATGATGGTCTTACGTTTCAAATATTCATTGGTTTTCGATGACAAAATAGTATGGTTCAAAAATGATTTATTCATTGATAATGGTCATACGAAATTATCAAAAATAGATTCGCTTATCAACTTTCTCTAAGCCAAGGTTATACGTGTTCTTATACCTCTCAATTCGTATCAAAAATTAGTTTGTTTCCGAACTTTGAGTCGAATTACATTGATAATTGTCTCTACACCGTGTGATAATTGTATTATACTTCATAATAACTTTGCGATGTTTAAATAACTGAGAATAATGACTTCAATGAATTAATTGTATCAATTATTTCGGGGAATATGTTTTTTATATATTGAATTGTTCATTATCTCCATAGATAAGGATTAAAGTCTATAAGATATGTTTGCTTTGTATAATAAAACAGATTTCTGACATCATTTCCAACCGGGCCGCCAGAACTTCAAAGAAAATCTGATACAGAGCTTTGCCACAATTAGCAAAGGTGTAATATATAACAACTTTCTGCATATTGAGAAAGGAGAATGTTTTAACTGCTTGCCACATGTTCAAAATTGGAATTGACGAATATTTGTGTGAACATGGTTGTGTGAACTGGTTACTGAGGATAACATACTAAACTGTCACCTGAAGAATTGCACCATTGGAAATCATAAACGATCATTCGATAATTTTTTCGTCTCGTGAAATCTTCGGTATTGAATTATTCGGGATTCTTCAATTCTTGTGCTTGTGGGGTGAATAACCTGGATTGCTATCCTTCGATATGCAGGACTTCCTCTCGATAGAGGCAGTTGGTCACTCTAACCGCTAGTCTTGTTCTGCTATATGTTAAAGGACCTAGACTGTGGATCATTCGGTGTAATTCAGTAATTCTCGATGAAGGCTGTCGTTCGTTCTGGTTACTAGCATTGTTCTGCTCGAAGTTTGAAGGAACTAGACTATATATACATCCTTCGATGAAAACGATTACGTTTCGAAAGACGCTATTGATTGTTTCGGTTGCTAACCTTGTTCTGATTGTAGGTTGAAGGACACAGACTGTGGATAGTTTTGAGTGAATGGCTGACTTTTCGTAGAGACTGTTGGTTCTTCTGCTTGGTTGGGACAGTTAGAACGTGAATCCGTCCTTGTGAATAACTGCTTCTCGACATACGCTGTTGGTCAACTTGATTGTTAGTCTTGTAGTGCCTCAACTATAGGTCGAAGCATTGTGTATATAAATAAGCAGTGCTTTCAACTGATATCACTTACTAGGTCTGTGTAAATTTTCAGTTCGATATTCTATTATCCTATTATTAGCCATTGAGACAATGTCTCAACTTGCCTACTCCTTATCAGGTGACAATGGAATCACGACTGATCGACAACTCGCTGATAAAGATACACGAGACATCAAATCTTGGGATTATATTAGATCATTCAATACGTAAATGATCATATGGTTAACAAATTGTCTTTTAACACATACAATTGACAACAAAGTTTCTGATTTGGCTCATAATATCTTATTTCTATTATCTCAAAGAAAATGAACCTCATATCTTTACCTTACCATTTCACCTCACATCATGAATATATTTGATTTATATTGAGTATTCGAAGAACTATCACTTCGAGAAAGCTCTTTGTAGTACTTACTTAGAGAACAATATTTCGAAAAATTTTGTTATGAGTCATCTTATCAAAGAGGAAAAAATAAACGAATTAATATACATAAATTGGAACTTAATGGCAAAAAGTGCTAAGTAGCACTAGTTACTCGTGGTAATTATCGAACTCTTGATATTTACATGCCGAAATAACGGTATTTGCAATAGTTGCGTTAATCTATTTATTGTCGAATACATTATATAGTAAATAAAATTATCTAACATGTCTTCTCTTATTTGAATACCATATTTACGTAACGTACAATTCATAATTGTATGCAATTGTTATACGAGTGTGGGGTGAAAAGTTTTCGGTCTGACTAAGAGATGGCGCCACAAGATCTACTTTTGGCGCTGCGTCCTACAGTACCGTTCCTGTTGAGCTTGTATGTAAAATTTCAGCCCAGTCGCTACGTTAGTTTGCATTTGAGAGCACATTTTGCGAGACGCTTCCGTTGTTTTCTTGAAAATGCAGATATTGAAGAAACGTGCTCTCATCAAATACTTTCATTTGAACACCAAAAAAAAAGTAGAGATGGATTCAAAACTAGGAGACTCCTTTCCATCATATTCAACTATTAAGCAATGGGTTTCTGAATTCAAAATGCATCGTGTGAGTACCTCTGACGAGTCTCGATCAGGACGGCCGTTTTGGACATGATTGACATGATTGAGGAAATCCATCAAGAGTATTTGAAGACCGCAGATTGAAAGTGCCTAAGTTAGGCGAGACCTGTAGGATATCAGATGAACGTGTGCGAAATGTTTTGCACAACCATTTGAGAATGAAAAAGCTGTGTGCAAGATGGGTGCCGCGTTTGCTGACGCTCGAGCAAAAACTGATTCGAAAAAACATTTCTACCGAAATTTCACGATGTATAGACAAAATCCAAACGAATGTTTCGTCGATACATAATTGTTGATAAGACTTGTTCACCACTATACTCCTGAAAATAAAGTACAGCCAAAACAGTGGGTTGGAAAGGTGGAACCAACTCTAAACAAGGCAAAAACAATTTAATTGGCAATCAAGATTATGGCTTCTGTTTTTTGGGATCCTAGAGGAACTGTATACATTGATTATCTTGAAAAGTGTGAGACAATCAGTGGTATCTTACTACGCAACTCATTGCACCGTTTGAAGAACGAGGAGAAAACTAAATGACCTCATTCAGCGAAAAAAAAACTTTGTTTCATCACGATATTGATTGCTGCCATATCCAAAAATCCACGAAGTGAAGTTTGACTTGATCCTGCATTCTCCCTACTCTCCAGACTCAGCCTCCAGCGACCTGTTTCCTAACTTCAAAAATTGGCTTGGCGGTAAAAGATTCGAGAGCAACCAAGAAGTTATCGAAACTATGAATGAGTATATTGGACAGCTGCACGAATCTACGTTTTAAACTGTTATAACTGAATTAAAACACCATTATGAGAAATGTATCAGTGTTTATGGAGATTATGTTGAAAGATAAAGCGGAAAAAAATTTTTAAACATCGTTTCTTTGATCAGGCCAGAAAATTTTCATTGCACCCTCGTATAAAAATTCTTATGACTTCAGCATCAACGCTTCACATCATATTGACTTCTTCTGCAATGAATGAGAACTACCACAAAAAGGTACAATATTATAAACATACGCATCTTGATATTTCACGGGACAATCTCGAGATTTTCAAGAACCGCAAGTTCTGGAATACGGACCTTCAAATCGTAGACCATCATCTCTTCGTATCCTAAGAATGATTCTTTACAACCACATCATAAAATTCTTTCATTTCTGAATATGTAATTTAAATATGTTCGTTATCTTCAAGATACTGAATATTAATACATTTGTGACTTATGTAATAAGAGAAAACTTAAGAACTAAGAGCACTGATAGGTAAAATTTTTCCAATAAAATAATTATTCTAAGAATTCTATTCAATGCAGGCAAACTAAAATTAAGTAAAAGAAGAAACTTACGTTGAAAACCTACACATTTTTTTATATAACAGCCGTTTACATATGTTTCAAGGTTATTGCCTATCGTCAGAACGGCGTAGTTCAAGTTAAAGATGAAAGTACTTGAAGAGATATATAAAAAATTAATATATTGTTTCGTGTTTTATATATTAATTTTTTATATATCTCTTCAAGTACTTTCATCTTTAACTTGAACTACGCCGTTCTGACGATAGGCAATAACCTTGAAACATATGTAAACGGCTGTTATATAAAAAAATGTGTAGGTTTTCAACGTGAGTTTCTTCTTTTACTTAATTTCAGTTTGCCTGCATTGAATAGAATTCTTAGAATAATTATTTTATTGTTAAGATTATCTGGGTAGTTCCAGAAACTATAAAAGTCTCATAATAGCCGGACGGTATTTCATTGTCGTCTGCAACGTTGTGTTGACTCTTCCCAAATGTTTTGGGTGTATAAAACGTGTACGAAACTGTGTTTCGTGTTTTATATATTAATTTTTTATATATCTCTTCAAGTACTTTCATCTTTAACTTGAACTACGCCGTTCTGACGATAGGCAATAACCTTGGAACATATGTAAACGGCTGTTATATAAAAAAATGTGTAGGTTTTCAACGTAAGTTTCTTCTTTTACTTAATTTTAGTTTGCCTGCATTGAATAGAATTCTTAGAATAATTATTTTATTGTTAAGATTATCTGGGTAGTTCCAGAAACTATAAAAGTCTCATAATAGCCGGACGGTATTTCATTGTCGTCTGCAACGTTGTGTTGACTCTTCCCAAATGTTTTGGGTGTATAAAACGTGTACGAAACTGTGTTTCGTGTTTTATATATTAATTTTTTATATATCTCTTCAAGTACTTTCATCTTTAACTTGAACTACGCCGTTCTGACGATAGGCAATAACCTTGAAACATATGTAAACGGCTGTTATAAAAAAAAAAAAAAAAAAAAAAAATGTGTAGGTTTTCAACGTAAGTTTCTTCTTTTACGTAAAATTTTTCTTATTTAAACCAAATTCTTTCAATTGACATCAGAGGAAAGAAGTAATTTTTTTGCCTGTATATAAATCTGATATTAAATTTATCATAAAGCCGACCTCTGAAATAACCTGGAATGTTTAATTCTGGAAGTGCGTGTATTTCATGTTTGGTTAAGTACTTCTAACGTGTTTACTTAGTTTTGAATAATATCACTGAATTAGTTCGAATTTACGGGTAAATGCGTCAAAATTAAATCTGAACGTTCTGAGAAACTAACGCTGTTCAGAATGAGCATGTGTTAATTCGTTTGGGACGCACATTTCTGTCGGAAGAGAATTTTCGTCCAACTGTTTCATTCAGACTCTCACGAATTAACTATTAAACTTAATTTTCTCAATTAGGTTACACATGCCTGGAATGTCAACGGAAGTTCAAATGTAATTCGTTAGGTATATTTCTCACATGCAAAGCAAACAAGAACGTCTGTTTGATGGTGATGAACAGTACGGATATCTCAGTTATCTGCACACTTCTTTTCATAGTGATTTCAGATAAATATATATGAGCATACAAAATATACATAATATAAGCATTTGAAGCGACTACTGTATGAAGAGAAATGACAATAGAATGCGTTAACTGAGAAACTGAAAAATAACTGAAAATTTGAGAGGAGCAAAATTTTTGAGATTCAAAATTGAGATTGAAAAATGAATAAAATACGTTCATATGAACCTAACTACATGACGAAATATCGCATGAAATTTTGATTAGGTGAATGTAAAAAACATGAAAAATTCTACTCTTAAAGCAATTAACGGAAATAAATTGAATAGAAAAGGATAAATAATGACTATGAAATATCTGGAGGTTGAAATTTTGAGGATATGTGAATGTTCGGATTGTGAGAAATTTGTGAGGCTATGTAGGCCTTGTCTTAATTTTTTGCGTTGATGATTTCAAGCTCATGAATGTTGAAACTATATCTGAAAAAATCTGAGAAGCTTCAATTCATCATATCTTAATTATGGAATTATAATCAAAAACAAACTGGAGCGATATCAAAGGCAAAACTGATTCTGATTTTGCGAATATCTGAAATTGGTTAGAACATCACCTCTTAACTATCAATATAGATAAAATGAAATACATTCATTCTGCTGTAGATGAGCACTTACTTCCACCAAGTGAACCACTGGTAATTAAAATACCAGAAAATACATTTACCATTCCTTCTACAATCGAATGTAAATACTTAGGAATTTTACTGCTTTCTCACTTTCAATGGTATTCCTACGTCAGAGGCTTAATTGTTAAGCTCAAAGGATTAATATCCAAATTTAGAGAACTTATACCTAAAATATCTATGAATAATTTACAAAGCTCCAGTGGAGTCTCTGATACCATATGGTATTGTTGCGTGGGGCGGTGCCTAAGGTACGATAATAAAAAAGCTCGAAATTCAACAAAAATGGCTGCTGAAAACTCTTCATAAAAAAAATTTCAGATATCCTAGTGACTTACTGCATGAGGAAGTTCAGATACTGGTTAGACGCCAGCTCGTTGTTCAATCTCTGATAAACTTCACGAAAAAAAGATACACAATTTTTACTTTGTTGAGCATACATATTCATAGCGTGAATACCAGATATAACAGGAACTCTTTATCACTTTCAAAATAGAGTATATCCATATGTCTCCGAAGCTACTCCTATTTGGTACCAATAATTCATAATGAATTGTCATTTGAATTGAAAACTATGGTTATTTTAAAAAATTCAAATCTGAAATAAAGAACTGGATGAAAACAAAGGACGGATATATCATTCATCAAGTGAACATTTGAAAGCTACAATGGTTGTAAAACAAAATATGATGTGTTACACATTCTTATAATATTGTTATACGTTTCAATATTGTTATCAACTTTTCATAATGATAAGTTTTTTCTATAATTCTTGAAATATATACCTTGATATATATATGTATGTAAGGATTTGAATATTGCAGAATATAAATAGACATTGCTCGTGCTCACCTCAGGCTAGGGTCTTTGTGGGAATATGTATTATTTTTGTTTGGGCATCAAATTTGACAAGGTAGATCTAAAAATTAGAATACTATTTTTTCATCTATGTAATTTTATCACGAGAACCTTGAATATAGATTATTATAATTATTGTATTATTATAAGAACTTTGCAAATTAACAAATAAAAGTTCTTCAATGCCATCATAATATCGAGACAACAACCATCTCCATTTTCATTAGACAGATAGAACTGACACAAAATTTCCCGATGTAGTTTATCATTGAGGACCTGTTTTCTTGGTTGTACACGGTTTGATATCGATTGAATGAAAATTCTCCTCATTATAAATGCTTGAAACAATTTGTATTAACTACTTCATTCAATTCGAAATAACGATTAACAGTAAAGTTTGTCATTTATTTTTGCAACACTTCAACGATATATGAAGAAAAGTATTTCATCCATGTTTAACACAACACTGCTGAAAATTTTAAATATTGATATGAAGTCTTTTGTCGAAAAATAATATCCCCTTGGTCCAATAATTCGATGCTAAAAACATACACTCATATATGTTTTGAAGCGAAAACATATGCGTTATATATATATATATATATATATATATATATATATATATATATATTTATATATTCAGAAAAAAGTTATTGGGTTCTTTGGTTTCCAAAATTATTCATTAAAAATCTTCAGCACATTACGTTTCGATCCATTTTTGGGCCTTCTTCAGATTGAGTTCATATTGTCATCAACACGAAAACAAAAACAATACTTATTACTACAAAATGAAACAATATTCAAATGAAGAAAATTTTCCAATAATTATTATTGGAAAACAAAATGATAATAATCATTACACACAAACGAAAACAATACTTATTACTACAATATGAAACAATATTTAAATGAAGAAACTCTTCCAATGATTATTATAATTGGAAAACGTTCTTCATTTGAATATTGTTTCATATTGTAGCAATAAGTATTGTGTTTTTTTTGCGTGTTGATGGCAATATATTGATAAACTTAATTTGAAAAAGGCCAAAAAATGGACCGAAACGTAATGTGCTGAAGATTTTTGATAAATAATTTTGAGAACCGAAAAACCCATAACTTTCTTTCTGAAAATATAAATAAAATGGTTCCAGATAGCAATGAATATTATATTTATATATATATATATATATATATATATATATATATATATATATATATATAGTATAGTAATTTTTCGTGTTAACCAAACACGGACATGTGCGGGCATTAAGAGTATTATTATTTTTATAGTGTAACTTGAGAATTGAAATTGCATTTCAAAAGTTTTCGAACTCGACCGGGATTCGAACCCATGTCTTCAGGGTGATGCAACTTCAATTCATTTCTAACAACTCTCTATTCGTCAAGCTAATTAATCGACGCTCGGATTGTCGTCTTCGAAACTGCATGCGAAAGTGAATGAATCGGTGAATAATATATATATATATATATATATATATATATATATATATATATATATATATATATATATATAAATATATATATAGAACAGTAATTTAATCGTGTTAACCAACGACGAATAAAAGAGTTGTTAGACATGAATTGAAGTTGCATCTCAGATTGTGAACCTCGGTAGCTTAGCGGTCAAAAGCAGTGGGGCGTAAACCCAAAGAACCTGGGTTCGAATCCCAGTCGAGTTCAAAACTTTTGAAATGTAATTTCAATTCCTAATTCTCACTGTAAAATATTATTACAATTATATATATATATATATATATATATATATATATATATATATATATATATATATATATATATATATATATATATATATATATATATATATATATATATATATATATATATATATAAATTAAAAACAAGGTTTGTCAGGCTGAAAATGAAGTTAAGAGTTTACGGTATTTACCTGAGATTTACGTTGTTTGTTTATTTGTAACAGCCGTTTACATATGTTTCAAGCTTATTGGCTCTCATCAGAACGGCGTAGTTCAAGTTATTAGATGTAACACAGTTGAAAGTTGATTAAAAAAGGAAAGACACAGAACAAAACAACACAAAATTCCACGTGAGGAATCTACATCATTTTTGGTTAAATCGAATATCTTGAGCAAGCTTGTTAAAGCTATATTTTCAGACTGAATCGATGTTACTTTACTTTGACATTATCTTTATTTGAGTACCAATATTACATATCACCTCTTAGTCCCTATGAACTTAAAAATTACATTTTACAGTGTGACACTGAAGGTGTCCTAAGTCATGTTTAGACTTTACAGTCAAGGCTTAAGATATAATATATGAATTGAGTAATTCGTCTTCTTGTGGATTCAGTCCTGGTCTTCGCGGAGTACCAATTTGGGCCTCTTGTGTTTCCAGTTTGCGTCTTCTTCATAGTCCCCTAGATTTACTACCAGGGGGTTCGGGTTCGTTGGAAGGGCTGCGAACATTTTCGCTGCAGTCGCTCTGATGATATCAAGTACACTCGGCATTCCGAGGTCTCTGTGAATCTGGGAGGTTCTCACGTACCATGGGGCGTCGATGGCCATCCGTAGAGATTTGTTCTGCACAACCTGCAGCTTGTTGATGTGAGTTTTTGCTGCATAGCCCCAGACTGGTGAGGCGTAGGACATCGTTGGTAGGATGATTGCCTTGTAGATGCGGATCTTCGAAGCAGCACTGAGTTTGTTTCTCCTGTTGATGAGGGGATAGAGCTGACTCTGTACTGCTTTGGCTCTGGCTGTGCAGTAGTCTATGTGGGATTTCCATGTGAGCCTTCGGTCGATGATTACTCCCAGGTATTTCGCCTTGTCTGTCCAGGGGATTGGTGTACCGTTGAGGTGAATTTCTTCATCTGGCCGGTGTCTTCGTTTGCTGAGAAAAAGCGCCTGGCTCTTCTGGGAGTTTACAGAAATGCATCAAGTTGTGAACCACTCTTGCAAGTTGTCTACTGCCTGCTACAATCTCTGCGTCGCTATGTGTGAATCGATGTCTACCTGCGATGAGATATCTATACCTTCTAGAATTTTGAATATTATAAATTAAAAACAAGGTTTGTCAGGCTGAAAATGAAGTTAAGAGTTTACGGTATTTACCTGAGATTTACGTTGTTTGTTTATTTGTAACAGCTGTTTACATATGTTTCAAGCTTATTGGCTCTCATCAGAACGGCGTAGTTCAAGTTATTAGATGTTACACACTTGAAAGTTGATTATAAAGGAAAAACACAGAACAAAACAACACAAAATTCCACGTGAGGAATCTACATCATTTTTGGTTAAATCAAATATCTTGACCAAGCTTGTTAAAGCTATATTTTCAGACTGAATCGATGTCTACCTGCGATGAGATATTTATACCTTCTAGAATTTTGTACCGACAATATTATAAATTAAAAACAAGGTCTGTCAGGCTGATAATGAAGTTAAGAGTTTACGGTATTTACCTGAGATTTACGTTGTTTGTTTATTTGTGACAGCCGTTTACATATGTTTCAAGCTTATTGCCTCTCATCAGAACGGCGTAGTTCAAGTTATTAGATGTTACACACTTGAAAGTTGATTAAAAAGGAAAAATACAGAACAAAACAACACAAAATTCCACGTGAGGAATCTACATCATTTTTGGTTAAATCGAATATCTTGACCAAGCTTGTTAAAGCTATATTTTCAGACTGAATCGATGTCTACCTGCGATGAGATATTTATACCTTCTAGAATTTTTTTTTTAGTAATTTGACCTCATTAAAAGGGTCATTCAACCTCATCTCTTGAAGTTAAATTTGAGTTGGTGTAATGAACACATATAACTCATAAATACCACAATATATAACAAATTTTGTGAAATTGAGATGCCTGTAAAATATATATCAAAAGTTCAGAAACGTGATGTTTCGTTCAAATTCTTGAAAAACAGTTCATTCAAGCCAACTCCATTTGGAGTATTTCTTATTATCATTCATACTCTTCTTGTTGTGTAACCAAGAGAATGACCAGAAATAATTTGTAAAATGAAATGAGATGAAATTAAGATTCTAATGAATTTAGGAATGTTTTCAAAAAGATCTCAATTTTTCGTTTTTATGTATATACGTTAGATGAAAGTATCAGAACAGCACGAATAAAGGGAGCACTGTATACATTTAAATGTTCGTACAAGTCCGAATAAATCGTAACGTCTCTGAATACCATTAAATAGACGTGAGTTGTTCAGTTCCTGATAGTTTACTTGAATAAATACTGTGGAAACTCAACAGAAGTGGAATAAATCGACTGATCTATCTCTAACGTCAGGTTCGAGACTATGCGGAAGAGCTTGTAACATCAGTTCGATTGGTCGTTGAACTGTTCACCTCACTATATACGCGTTGTGAAAGAGGGCCGTACTGTAGAACAGCGGATAAATTAATAGGACGATTGCTGCCTTGCCGCCAAATTTAGCATTCAGGACCATTCCTTGAAAACGTTGGAGCTTTTATTGAGGTCGTAAATTAACGCGGTGATAATTTCGGGTTTAAGAAGAACTTAAGGGTTCGAAGCGTCAAAAGACGAGAAGGGAGGCAGATAAAATATTTCTCTGTGGTTCGAGATCTTAAAAAGAATAAGTGGATTGCTTCCATTATTCCGGAGACTGTATGGAGATTTATATGTCCCAATATTATATTCTCATTCTTTATTCGACTGTATATCCCGGGTGGTTGTCGGTTGCCAAAGATTAGATGCTGCGCAGGAGTACACAATTCTTCGTTTTCTTGTCGGGCTGAGATTTATCTGTAAAATATGTTCGATTTGTGGGTTCGTTTTAGTTATTTTCAATTTCTCAGTATTCAATTATTTCTGCTGATCAATTGTTAGTCGGTAACTAAAATAAATGAAACGTTGCTGATACCGTAGTGAGAAAGTGTGCTCATTTCGTTGAAAAATGTTACATTTGAATAGTCTGTCGTTCTTTAGATATCATTTTAAATTTTACGATGAACTGATTCCATTATTTCAAATGACTTTTGTGAGGTCTGCACTATATTCACTATCATCACTGCGTCATTTAACAGAACATTTGTGCATAAAAAATACAAATAACCCTAAATATGCATCGTTCTATCATAAGCGCTCATTTAAATCTTCTTCTCAGTCGTTCACTCTTAACAGAGTGGCCATGGTCGTGTCTCGGTCTTGTGCCACTTCATCCCACGCAATACGGCGCCACACTGCTCTATGCTTAGCGGATCTATAGTTTTCATTGATGCTGGAATGCGTCACAGATTTTAGCAGATCTGACTACCTTGTTGAAAAGCGCCCACTCGTTTTTTTGCCCTCGACTTTCCCTTGGACCACCAATCGCTCGATAGAGTCTTCGTTTCGAGATATATATCCAAAGAATTTGAGGTTTCGCAGCTGCACACTCGACGATATCCTCTCTTCGATTTTTAGCTCCTTCACAATCTAGACGTTGGTTCGATGTGCAGTACACGGGATTCTGAGCAAGCGTCTCCAGCACCACATTTCTAACGCATCAATCCTCAATGTCCATGTCTCAGCTCCGTACAAGAAGATTAGAAAGACTAGGCATTTCATTAGACGAACCTTTGTGTTTTTGGTTATTCTGCGGTCCCTCCAAATCCTTGTGAGTTTTTCCCCTGAAGATCTTGCTATGGCGCAACGCCTCCGAATTTCGTCCTCGCAGCTCCCAGCGTTTGAGATCTTGGAGCCCAGATATACGCAGTTGTTGATTACTTTGCATCCCGCAATGTGTTCAACGTTCACCTGGTTGTTATTAGGGCGGTCCACGATTATAATTTTGGTCTTAGCGCGGTTAATAGCGAGTCCATAACGCGTAGCTGTGGTCTCCAGACGACAAAGCAGAGTCTCTATGTCATTGGTTGAGGCTAAAAGAGTGGTATCCTCCGCATACCGATTTAACAACTTACGGCCTCTTATGGATATTCCCTTGCCTCAGTTTTCGAGAACTATCCGCATGATGTCACCGCCTATTTTAATAGAGATACTTGAAATTTGTCTTTTTTCAACTCCAAACGATGATCATATTGACAACAATTATGAATTCAATATATGCTTTTGTCAAATTAGTTACACGTTATACCATTTATAAATTCTTAAGTGCTGGACCAATTTCCATGAATATGGTATTTTCGGATTGCTTTTTCGTCCGAAACAGAATATTGACTATTGAACTTTGACATTCATCCATAAATACTTCAAATCATTGAAAGAAACATAAAAAGCTACTGATAAATCTCCGACATAATATGGCGAAATAACAAAAACTTGTATTCGCTTTAAAAGACATCTGGCGTCCTAGATGAAAGACTGTTGTGATTGAAGATGAGAGCGCAATGATGCCTCTTCTCTGACGCTCGTGACAGGGTGAGAGCAGTAATCTACTATCTTTCGAATAATGTTCGAAAATATAAAACATAAACGTTTTATTCACCCCAACTTATACTTGTTGTATATAAAATATCGTCAATTTAAGGATTATAATGTTGTATTCACGTCAATACGTTTATCAAAATCGTCAATTGAATTTAGCAATAAGAGGTATCACTTCATACATTGACTGTTCACTGTTGGGCGTTACGAAGTGTGCCAGGCCAGCTGGTGTGTCTATAATAATATGTTACTAGCTTGAAGTTTCAGCAATGTCATAATATTATGTTTCCTTGTCTGAGCTACAAACGATTGATTAATGAAATTTCACAAGCTACGAAAATCAGCTTTTTCTTCGAAAGTTATGGTGAAATAACAAATCGATATCATCATTTCATATATTATCAACGTCAGACAAAACCACGATATCACATAATCAATTCACTGAACTGAGTTGAAATGAGTGCCTACTTACATTCATTGGTCGTTGAGCTTCGAATATTCATATTTGAATTTTCATTCAAATATTCTGGAGAATTCTTATATATTTTGTCAAATATTCAGAGAAAACCTAATCTATACTAATTCCTTCCGTTAATGCTAAAGATGGTTTGAGCATTTTTTTGGTATTAACTAACAGTAGGCTTGGAATTTTCGATACTTTAAGTCGTGAAACTTTTTCGATAGTTTAAGTTTCATTACTCAATCGATGAGTACTCAACAAAGGACTGTTGATATTTTCAGCTATTATATGGTCGGAAAATATCCGTTGAGAAAATATTGCCAGATATAATACGAAGGAGCTGAGAGTTCAGGACCTGATTGATTGAAATAGAACATAAGGATGTACGTAAGGATGTCTATTATTTCTACTAAAATGTAGAATTTAATTTTTAGCGACATCCAACAGATGATTTTTCGAGGAAGTTTACAGAATTTACAGCATGCTGTACTCAATTGCGGATTTAAATATTGAGACACTCTTTTCTTGGAAGCTCTCTGGTTGATCTACATGTTTATAGGTCTTGCAGATATTTGGTGACAGAAATTCACTGTTTGCAATGAATCTGAATTCTATAAGTACTTCTGTGTACTCAGTTATGTAAATTTTTGTTATTAATTATTCTTTCGGTATAATTTACAGGACCAATTTTGCGTCTGAATCAAAATGGCGAATGCGCCGTTAATCAAAATACAAATTTCCTGTGTTTATACTCTAATCCTTTTTTAATTCCAAAACAAATTATTTTGCATTTCATTGAGAGTTGAAAGGAGACATGGACGTTATTCGAAAAAGAATTGAGTTATTTTGGAAGGACGGAAACAAAATTGACATTTATCCTTTAAAATCAGTGAGATTAATTCGCCACTTTCTCGATTTCGAAAATTAAATGGTTGGAAAATATTTAGCAGATAATTGGATAGGATCAATTTCGGAAATGTTTTTTTGTATTCATCAAGCTAACGTTGAGATTTGCAGATAACGATGGATTTCTTCCATAGTATTAAGTAAATTTTTTGAATCGAATACGAATTGAAAAAGAGAATATTATATGAAAATCCAATTGAATACCACAATGAACTAGAATGTCAATCACAATAAAACTGTGTCTAAGTTTTTCCAATCAGTTTTGAAAATGCGCATTGAAGATATAATACTGTTGAGATAGAAAAAAATCCAAATTTTGACCAAATGGTTATAGATGACTATAAAAATAATTTGCCAGGATTAAGATCTGTAATGTAGGATACTGGAGAATATTTTCAATCTTCCATTCGAACCGGTATGTGTTCAGTTATTTGAATCCGAGTACAGCATTTGAAAGAATGTGAAATATCATTTTTCGGTGTGAGTCTCGAAATTTTTCAGTTTGTCATGAAAATAAAAACATCTCTATGGATCAATATTGACTGCTAAGCGTTGACAACTGCGAGAAATCCTCTCGTTCACTCTTTTTTGGACCAAGATCTTTGTTTCGAAGGACTTTTGATATGTAATCGATCAAAAAATCCATAACAAATTCTGTCACTTCAACTCGTTTTACCTACAATTTATACGAAACTTAATTAAGATTGAACTGGACTGCCATTCATTAAAGAAAAACTAGTGTTTCGAATGAGAAAATAGATTGTCATGAAAGCACTCAGTCAAATTAAAATGATGAAGAGCACTGTTTTCCCAACACTTCCAGTTAACAATTATGACGTACGTTTCTACACTACGATGGATTCTTCCGACTCACAAAATATTTGAATAGAGTTCGACTTTCGTATTTCTCGTGGTATCACATGAACCATCTGGAGTCATCCACTTCTAGTTTTAACACTTTTAACGAATATTGTATGTTATCATGATTTGTTCGAATTTCCTACTGTTATTCTACATAGATAAAAGTGCTTAAAATTTAGAATATTAAAGTACTTTTGTGTCAGATACTCTTGTTGTCATTTTTCAGTAATGAATATTTCCATTCGAATTTTTGAAAACTGAAAGCTGACTGAAATTATCACAGATTAAATTGAAATCAGACTCTTGGCTCAATATTTCACAAAATATATTGAATTATAGAATAAAATTACAACGTTGAATCGACATATTTCGAGCGGCCAGCTCATCATCAAGAGTATCTGCAAAAGGAGAACATAGTAAATTTATATTGATAAAATAGAGGTTAGTAGGAGGAATAGTTGAAATTATATTTGTCCGTTGACAATAGATTCTTCTTTCTTCCAGAAAGCGCTGATTTCTATGGCCTCTGAAATGTCCAAATGTTTCCCTTTGATATCTGCCTGCAAACATTTAGTTTTATTGAAATCTATGAATTGAATAGAACTGATTGAATGTCCTGCGAAGCCTGTAATGTTCTTGTTCTGTGAAATCGACCTTTTATGTTCATCTATTCAGGTTCTGATATCTCTACCTGTTCGGTCGATATAGAAAGCAAGGCAATCACTACAGAAGATTTTATGAATGCTCCAACTCTTTTCAACATTAGTCTTTTCTTTATTCTTTCTTGAAAGTAGCTTCATCTTTAGTTTATTATCATTCAATATAATTGTGGAACATTAAGTCAAGAGTTCGATTCCACTTTTCATTTAATCATGTTTCACCAATAGGTGAGCGAGAATTCTTTCTCAGAAATGCTGAGAGTTTGTCGATAGCATCGAATCTTGAATGAAAATGAAGTTAACGTTATTTTATTTCAGCATCATACATAATTGGCCACATAAAGCCTCGAAAGATTAAGTATGAACAAACCCTAGCCCTACTCAGATTAAAAAACGGTACATTTGTAGTACTTTTGTGTCAGATACTCTTGCTGTCATTTTTCAGTAATGAATATTTCCATTCGAATTTTTTCAACTGAAAGCTGACTGCAATTATCACAGATTAAATTGAAATCAGACTCTTGGCTCAATATTTCACAAAATATATTGAATTATAAAATAAAATTACAACGTTGAATCCACATATTTCGAGCGGCCAGCTCATCAAGAGTATCTGCAAGAGGAGAATATAGTAAATTTATATTAATAAAATAGAAGTGAGTTTTATTTTATTTCAGCATCATACATAATTGGCCACATAAAGCCTCGAAAGATTAAGTATGAACAAACCCTAGTCCTACTCAGATTAAAAAACGGAACATTTCCATTAATGGAAAGTCAGTATAGTAATTTCAGTTCTAGTCGCTGCGGTATGTAGTCGAAATGAAATTTTCAATACAATATAGTCAGCTCCAGATCCTATCTAGTGTATTCATAGCCAGAAACATCCTTAATTTGAAAGGAATTAACAATTTGTGTTGTGAAATATGAACGAGTTTTTACTCGGTCCGCATATGTATACTCACGAATTCAAATCATATAGCAATTATTTGAAATTAGTGTGTTTGTCGTCAATACCAGCCTTTCTTCTGTCCTCCGGACGCGGTATTGATAGGTATGCGGGTACCGGAGTAGGTTTATCATCAAACGGAAAGACTAGGCAATCAGTTTAACCATTTATGCGGTTTATCAAATTTCAACTACCGTCCGTTCCGTCAGTTATATTAATCTGAATATCTGGACTGGAAATTCAATTTTCGGAGCAATTTCCAGCGTGCCTACGCGGATGCGGAATCTACTTGCAACACGAAATTGGTTGCCTGCTCTAAGTGAAAATTATTTTCGAAATGTTTTGATTAGGATTATGCGTGAATAATTGAATGAACCAACCGAAACTAGCATTATTCAATTTAGGTTGTGGGGATAGATGTCACTCATGTGAACTCGAAAATTATTGGTATATAATTGAAAATAAAATTGAACACCTGAAGGTATTTCCATCCACGAAAAGTGTTGATATTTGAATATTTGATATTTTGGATGAAATTTCTTGTGGAATGGAATTCGTTTGATTTATTTTTGTGTTTTCATGTGACCCATGTATCTTCTCCATATACTTATTCATTCAACTATCATCAATCAAAATATGGTTATAACGGATGTTTTTTTAAAGGTATATAATTTCAAGTTGGCATTACTGTTGAAGATGGCGACCGATTTAACAGCTGAGAAATGATTTATTCTCAGTTTGGTTCGGCAATTCATCGTAACGGACTCACGCTTGAACAACGCTTGCAAATAGTGCAATTTTATTTCGTAAATAACGGTTCTGTGCAGAATACGTATCGCGCACTACGTCCATTTTATCATAGACAAAATCGTCCATCAGAGCAGTTAATTCAATTAACCAAGGAACGTTTTCGCACCACGTTTACTCTTATTGATAATATCGCATCCTCAGAGACGCCGTACGTTGAGTACAGAAGAGGCTATTGCTACTGTAGAGCGTAGCATTGAGGAAGACCCGAATTAGTCCATCCGCCATCGAGCACAGGAATTGGATCTGTGTCCATCCACTTTATGGAAGATTTTGCGGAAGGATCTTGGTTTTCGTGCTCACAAAATCCAACTCGTGCAAGAATTGAAGCCAAACGATCATCAAGCAAGCCGTAGATTCGTCGAATGGGCCCAAAACGAGATTGCCGTTGTTCCCGATTTTCATAAACGAATTTTGTTAAGCGATGAAGCGCACTTCTGGTTGAATGGCTACGTCAACAAACAAAACTGCCGCATTTGGAGTGAAGACAATCCAAGTCAAGAAAATGAAGTGTATGTCAAAACACCGTTACATCCAGGAAAACTGACTGTTTGGTGCGCTTTATAGGCTGGTAGAATCATTCGTCCGTACTTAAAGAAAATGATGGCCAGAGTGCTACAGTCAATGTGATCGGTATAGAGCCATGATTACTTATTTCTTCATACCTGAATTGAACAACCATGATGTCCAGGAGTTGTGGTTTCGACAACACGGCGCAACATGTCACACAGCTCGTGCCACAATCGATTCATTGAAAGACAAGTTTGGTGACCGCCTAATTTCACGCTTTGGACCTGTGAATGGGCCCTCAAGATCTTGTAATTTAACACCGCTAGACTACTTTCTGTGAGGCTATGTGAAGTCATTGGTCTATGTGGATAAGCCACAAACGCTTGACCATTTGGAAGACAATATTCGCCGTGTTATTGCCGAAATACGGCCACAAATGTTGGAAAAAGTCATCGAAAATTGAACGTCCAGATTGGACTACATCCGAACCAATCATGGTGGTCATATGCCAGAAATCATACTTGAGATGTGATGTCACAAGATTATCTTTCGAATAAAAAACAATTCTTGTCAATCGAATGATCCATCGTTGTTTTATTGCAATTTAAAATTCTATACCTCTGAAAAAAACACCCTTTATAATCTTCCGAATTGATTGGCCGTGGTCAACTGGCCGTGGGAACTCCTCCTTTTTCAGACGTCTCGCCTCTGCGAGAGACATCTTCATTGGCCGAGAGTGCTTTGACGTAGTTATGTATTGGGCGACGACTCTGGAGCAACTTACTCAGTTGGTCCAGAGTCGTCGTTCATTTTCGAGTATTCGGAATAATGCTTACTCGATAGTAATCTTCACTTTTCTGACCAAAAGCATCGATGTTTCATGAGCTTCGCGTTTGGTGTGATCTTCTGCTTCAGAAGACACGATTGTTGAAAAATTTGATACACTGCTGTTATCTAGATTGCTCTTCGTTATATGAATACAGCATTTATAATTTTATACTCAGAAAGTCTCGGAAAACTGGATTCAGTTTCGTCAAGGTCAAATCAAATTGTTTTTATGTTCTCAATTTGGTGCTTTATATGAGTATAAAATGTTGATAACTGTAGTAAGTAGTAGCAAGCAGGTTACCTGATATTTTATTAAGCTTTTTCAAGAAGAATGTTCATCTCTGACTATGACATTTTTGATCTTCTCTCTAAATGTTTGTTTGACATGGCTCTAATATTTCTGAAAAGCGAATAGAACAGTTCTTTAATAATCCTTACAACGATTAGGCAAATTAGAAAAAAGGATAGTACACCATAGTAAAAAGGAATATTTTCAGGAATATGTCGCCATTAGAGATTGTATACCGGTTTCTTCTAGTTCTAGTGAGGGTTTAACGTGATAAGGATTTTACAGAGAAACATTTTAGGTGAAGTTAAGTACTCATTGGCTGTACCTAGGTTCTGTAATAAGTTATCGAGTTGTTTGATTGATAATGTAACTTTAGAATTATTGCGTTTCGCGGTCTGCATTATAATTGGAAACCATTGACTTATTCTACGAAACCATCGGATAACAGAATACATATTCATGCAAAAATGTTAGCAAGTTTCCTGTAATAATAATAATACTAAGCATGTATTTCCAAAAGCTAACAATACAATTACAGAAAAATACATAATGAACAAATGTAATCGAAGTTCAGTGAGTTATACTTAATGACAATATCCATATGAATATTCAATATTTAAAAATGATATCGAAAAAAAATTATTCCAATTCTAAAATAGTGACATCGAAAACGAGAGGTAATTAAATCAAACAAACAATACTCAAGCGTCAAACTAGAGATAAACACAAAAGTTACTCATAATCATTCAGAAGAGTTTAGTTGTAATAATTTAAGCAAATGAAGCTTGGTAACCGTTGAGGCTCTTTGTTGAATAACTCGGCGTACGAACACGAAAAGAAGGCTTTCAACCAACGAGAACTAACCATAACTTGATAATGTCTTTTGCTGCTCGAGGCGAAAAGGAATATTTAAGTTTGCGGCCATTTAATCCTCTGAAGTGTTTCATTTTGTCGTTAGAGGTAATTCGTTCATTCACGGTTCAGTTTGTTCGGAAAGAATTTTACAATGAACGATATCTTCCAATCTCATCAACAACGAAATTTTCGATTTAAGGGGCTTACTTAGAGCTGCTAATTGTTTTCAATTTCAAAATAATTTTTGTGAATTGTTGATTGTTATCGATCTACAGATCGAGCATTTGCTCTAGGGAAACTTATCTCAGGTATGTTAGGCATAGAAGTAATAGACATTGAAGAACGCAGTTCGAAATGATATTTTTTTAAGATTCCTAGCAGTAATGGTCTGTTATCGTAGCTTGTTTTGTACTGAAATATATATATATATATATATATATATATATATATATATATATATATATATATAAATATATATATATATATATATATATATATATATATATATATATATATATATATATATATATATATATATATATATATATATATATATATATATATATATATATATATATATATATATATATATATATATATATATATATATATATATATATATATATATATATATATATATATATATATATATATATATATATATATATATATAATATATATATATATATATATATATATATATATATATATATATATATATATATATATATATATATATATATATATATATATATATATATATATATATATATAAGAAAATGAACACTAAAACATTCATTTGAAAAACTCAAATTAATCAAGAGAATGTTATAGTAGAGCTAGATATGTGAACGTGTACGATGTGATGTCTCCATTATCTTTCAAATGATAAATGTTAGAGAAATATTGAAATCGATGTGACACCTGATGGAAAGGCGAGACATATATGTTTCGTTCTGCAAGGAACTCGTGAGTCGCACCACGTCCATCGAAGTGAGGCAACGATTTCAACCCCCAAGCATCTTCTTGTGACCCCAAGTGGAAGACCATAGAGTTGTGAACACTCCTCAATTCCATCTATAGGAATCAGTAGAAAACACCTCTCAGATTATAGACACACCAAGCATCGAAATTTCACATATCTTCTATACCCGTAGGTATCTACTAAATTGCAATGTCTATTTGACAAATATCATCGAACGATGTTTTTAAATGTCAATAGGTTGCGTTAGTAGTACGCTCGCGTTTATTTCCATATCTCAGGAGCCTATTCGGCGATATTTTTTAGGAGATGAAATTTTTTGTGCTTATAGCACTGAATGAAATATTAAAGAAAATGAGCACTACAACATTCATTTGTAAAATTCAAATTAATAAAGAGAATATTATGGTAGAGCTAGATATGTGAACGTGTACGATGTGATGCCTCCATTATCCTTCAAGGGATAAATGTTAGAGAAATATTGAAATAAATGCCACACCTGATGGAAGTGCGAGACATATATGTTTCGTTCTGCAAGGAACTCGTCAGTCGCACCACGCCCATCGAAGTATGTATATATATATATATATATATATATATATATATATATATATATATATATATATATATATATATATATATATATATATATATATATATATATATATATATATATATATATATATATATATATATATATATATATATATATATATATATATATATATATTATTACGATTTTCCCCATGAGGAGAGCAATCGAACTAGAATTCGCATTTAGGACTTTGCTTCATCTTTTTTGCCACCCAAAAACGCTTCATCCTCTCTGAATGCTCTTTCTTCCGTTCATCTGTCCATTTCATTCCAGGTTGGCGATTTGATTTTTGCCTTTACTTCACATCTGCGATTTTATAGTGATCTTCGAGATTTCTTATATTGATCTGCTGTAGATTTTCTTGGACTTCTTTCAGCCACTCTGTTCGGCATTGACTCCTCACAATTATATCGAGTAAATTTTTCAAAATTATTTATCTCCTAATGAAGTTCATTCTGAGGTCTTTTCATCCAAATGCCGTTTCTAATGATTTGCCCCTAAATCTTTCTAAAAATTTTCCGCTCTAGTTTTTCTTTTTCTCTAATTCTTGAATGGCCGTCAATAACCATTGTTTCAGATGCGTAGATTGCTTCTGGAAGAATCGCTGCGTTATAATGCCTCAATTTAGCGCCTCTCGAAATGCACTTCTCGTTAGAGTGAGCTCATGTTAGTTTGTAGGCTCTTTGGAGCTTGGTAATTCTCTGTTCATAAGCGATTGGGTTTAAACCTAAGGCTGTATAACTTCTCCGAGGTATTTAAAATAATTCACTGGCAGAATTTTACCATGTTTTGTGATAAAAGAAAATTTATTTTTTTATTTTCTTTCCATGTATTTTGTTTTATCATGAGATATTTGTAACCCGGTTTTCTGAGCAATTTCATGTGGTTTTTTTAAGGATAGAATGGCTTCAGTTCTGCTGTCTGTGATGATAGCAATATCGTCGGCAAAGGCGAGACATTTGACATTTAATCTATATTCTTTCTTGATACCCACTTGTATGACCTTTAAGTGAAGTTCCCATCCCCTAATGATATATATATATATATATATATATATATATATATATATATATATATTTGAATTGATTTATTGCTTGTTTAAGATAGTTCATTTCGAATGTTTTTTGCAATAACAGGCTTATTTTGATATGAAAAACTTTATTTTTGTTGACGTTTCCTTGTATATCACAACTTTGCCAAAACTAATGTATAATTGAATTTATGAATTACCATAAATATCAAAATGTCAAACTTATTTTTGAGAAAAATCAAATTAGTTTTTTGTATTTTCACTCATTGATTTTTATTATCAGAGGAATATTTCTGGCTTAGTATTCGCTTCGGAAGTTTTAGTCTTCTTCACCATCAGGAAACCTCTGAAAAACTCATGGTAAGCCAGGTGATTCTAATAAGTGTGATTTATATATACATATATATATATTTATTTATACATATATATGTATATATACCCACTATATTTGAAACATAACCAATTTGTTAACCTGGTCTATAATTCAATTATGATCGATAATCATAATTATAAATGATCATCCTCATCAGGACTCTATAAAATAACACATGTTGATAAAATATCATGACGAAAATTCTCACTTTTTACGGCTAAGTTAACTGTTAACCTAGCATTAAACAGCATTAGTTACCAAACAAATATTTCCTAAAAAATAGTCCACATATTTTCTCAACATCTGTTATTTTATAGAGCATTGATGAAGATTATTACCATAATCGAAATATAGACCAGTTTAAAAAATTGGATACGTTTCAATTATAGTGGGCCTACTTCTTGCCAAGAACTCATGAAAATATTTTCTATAAATATATATATATATATATATATATATATATATATATATATATATATATATATATATATATATATATATATATATATATATATATATATATATATATATATATATATATATATATATATATATATATATATATATATATATATATATATATATATATATATATATATATATATATATATATATATATATATATATATATATATATATATATATATATATATATATATATATATATATATATATATATATATATATATATATATATATATATATATATATATAATAATAATAATAATAATAATATATTTTCATTTTCATGAATTGCTGATTACATAATGTTACAACAATAAAGAAAACAGGTCAAAACAAAATATATTCTTCAGAACAAAATATATTCTTCAAAACAAAATATATTCTTCAAAAACAGAATATATTCTTCAAAAACAACATATATTCTTCATAAACAAAATATATTCTTCGAAACAAAATACATTCTCCAAAAACAAAATATATTCTTCATCATAATACAACTTTGCAATACTCCAATAATTCATCAATGGAGTATGGCTCACATTCCATAATCATTTTAAAAATTTCAGTTCTAAAATTTTTGGGATCTGTAATTTGTTGAATTTTGCGTGGCAATGAATTAAACAGCTTGATGCCCATGTAGAGACAGTTTCTCTCTGTCACAGAAGTTTGATGCCTAGGATAGAAAAATGACATCACTCGTCTTGTGTAGTTTCTATTTCTGTGTTCCTCAAAGTAATTGGGATGCCCAAACACAAACTGTAACAGTTTGAAAGCGTACATTCCATGCATGGTCAGCACACCAAGCCTCCTAAAACCACCTCTACAGGACTCTCTGTATCTCAGATTTAAAATAACACGAATAGCTTTTTTTTGTCATTTAAAAATATTTACATTTGTAGATGCATTTCCCTAGAATATAATGGCATAACTGTAAATGCCCTGAAAGCAAGACAGATACACCATCCTGAGAGTCTCAAACGATATTTGATTTATATATATATATATATATATATATATATATATATATATATATATATATATATATATATATATAAATCAAATATCGTTTGAGACTCTCAGGATGGTGTATCTGTCTTGCTATATATATATATATATATATATATATATATATATATATATATATATATATATATATATATATATATATATATATATATATATATATATATATATATATATATATATATATATATATATATATATATATATATATATAAAATAAATATAATAAATATATAAACAAACTACAATAGCACCAAGGGAAACAGTTTTCGCAAAGAATTTTCGCAAGGTGTGTATTTACCTCCTCGTTTTTATGCTGAGTCGGTGAACCAGAAAATCCATCAATCATCGCTTCGGAATATAGACAGCGATAAGGAGAATCACTCTAGGCGTTCGTCGATCAAGAACAGATTCTGTCAGTAATTTTGACGAAGACAAAATGGGTGTTATGTGAGATAACCGTTTATTTGCTCTATTATGTTCGTGGAAATTTCTTCACGCAACCTTGTCGTTGGGTTCAGTTTCATCTCTTTAATGGAGAGCACCTGAAAACAAGAATATTGAACTACCCAATTGAATGAGTGAAGCAGTGTTCATCTATTGAAAAGAATATTTATTCTGGTCATGAAAATTTATTCCGGTTGATTTAATGATTAGAAATTGAACATTTGAAGTAATATAAATCTTTAAGGAATGCAGAGAAAGTCTTCACTACACTGCAGTTCTGGGAAGATGAAAAAAATATTGACGTGAAAAATAAAACAAGAAATGAAATCGTTTTAATTTCTACCCAATATTTTTATATAACTCAATGTTCGTTCATAGGTCACAAATTGTTGACTGATATTTTGCAGTTTCAGTTCATCTCCATACAAGTTGAAAGTACTAAGTATTTGCATTCTATTCTTGAAAAAAATCTGAAAAGTCATGCTTTCTGACACACTACGAGTTGAATACTGAATAAACTATAGAATATTTATGTGTCTATCCTGCAACATTACGAATTCATGTACAAAATGCACAAAGCGTTACGTCCGCCCAAATCGCGAATCCATCGCGAATTCGAAATTTGGGTGCGGCGTCCGTTGATCGTCCGCTGAAACATTTTGCGAAACATATCCGCCAGTACGCTGTAGCAAATCTCCCTCAAAATAAATATTCTCAGTTCGCAGCATGCCGCCTCTTCCGGTTCCTGGCGACGATAGCTGACTCCTAAATCAATCGAATAAAATTTCCACCTTTAGAACGCATGGCAGTCGAGAGTTTCCATCACGGCCGGATTATTCGCCGCCGGTATTTTTGACGGCGAATTTGCCGCCCATCGATAGCATGTGCGTGCGAATATTCCGCATCAGAAACTTCGGTTAAAATTCCGAACGCGTTTACTGGAAATTCAGGTACTTTGATGAAATAGAGTTGTTTTATTACGATGGAATGAAATTTGATTTGAAACAGCAAAGTACAGTACGACTACGCTCAACGCCGTTTAGTTTAGTGCTGTTTCGGTTTACCGCTCTCTTATTTCAAACCGTGGATTCTCCGTTTGATGGAGTGAGATAACAAAGAGATCTTTGAGAGGATTATAGAAGATCATTTAGCCAGATATAAGTAAGTGCGTATACTTTGGTCACTGTGTCCATATGGAAGAAATCCTATATGGATACTGGAAGAAATTGAGTAATTAGCGAAGCAAACCAGTTCGGATGAGGTAAATGTGGCAGACGTCGAAAAAATAGTTCGAAAAAAAGTCTTTCTATTTATGAACTCAAGGAATTAAGTGAACAAGAAGAAAACAAAAATATTGATAGAGGTGATTTCGAAGAAGAGCAAAAATAACTTTTGATGGCGTTTGCAAAAGGAGTTTGACCACCATAACTTAACTTATGAACCAATTTGTTAAAATTGATCCGAATTTTGACAGAAGTTCAGAAGCAAGACGGGGTGTCATAGATGCTTTATTCATTTATCAACAATTTCTTATATATCCCAAAAGTAGAACGCAAATTATTATACAATAGATGCCTTCTTGACGAAAAGGCAGAAAATTGGAAATAGAGCATAGACTGAATAATGTGACTGATTTAGGATTTCATCTGTTTTTATAAGTATATTAGTTTATATTGTTTTTATTTCTCTGAAAAATGAATGTTTGGTTTTTTTTATTAAAAGATACATAACTATTAAATTCAATAACTAACCAATTTTCTATCCATCCTTTCCCCAACCCCTTTATTATGTAAAAAATAATGGGGTTAGGGGAAATTGCATCGTTTAGCACTGCTTCGCATTACGCTCTACTTTGATGGAACGTTTCCTACGTGGTAAGCGGTGTGTCAACAACATGATTCATTCAAATTATGTTGTTAAATTTCAATTTTTAGAAAGTATCGGCCCAATCTATTAATGTATTCTTCAACTGAATTTTTGTATTAGTTTCGTTACATCTTTTTAAGGTTTTGCTTTTATGAAGCAATGTAGGTACCCTCATAAGGAAATCGAGAATTGCAGATGGTGTCAGTTCCTAATTTTAGGTTTACGTTTATAATAATATTAATGATAATGTTCTTCATTCTCAACAGGTATAAAACCCAATTACATAAAATAATAACATAATGTTGTATACCAACTAAATTACCAAAATGAAATATATATAACAAAGAGATCAATCTAATCTGAAAAAATAGTAACTAATAACTACATTATAGAATTCAATGAAATATTACAAAGTCCTCAAACTAAATCAGTTCATTTCAGTCAATTCACTTTGTTCACATAACTCCTAATATCAACTTCTATGGAGTCAAAGTGAATATCACAATTATTGGCAACTTTATTGAATGTAGACTCCATAAACCATGTAACGTGTGAATTCCCCACACTACCGCCTCCACTGAATTGTTGATTTACTTTTTATGTTCTTTGTCGCTGGACTCGATCGCGGTAACCTGAAATGCAGATATTGTGGGCTGAATTCTCATTGCATGCTTTTTTTTCGTTAATTATCCATCAAAGAAGTAACATCGTAATCTTACACATAAGTTTTGGTAGATTTCAATAACTTTGAATATATTAATATCTTAATACCAAGTGGTTCAATCAATTATCTGTGGCGTCTAAACTAACGTTACCTCCAATAGAGCTCAAAGTACCTCCGATGGAACTGAAAGTAACGTTCGCTGGAACTGTAATTCAACCTCTGCTGGAACTGTAAAACTACCTCCGGTGGAGCTAAAAGTACGTTCGCTGGAACTATCAAACTTCGTCACTGGTGTCGTAAAACAACCTTGGCTGGAGCTCACCTTCGCTGGAGCTATATTTCAATCTTGGTTAGAGCTATAAAATTATCTTGATTGGAGCGTTAGAAATAACTCGCTTGGGTTTCAAGCAATATATATTAAAGGGCAAGCTTGGGAATCCAACATCTGTGAAGTTATGTAGATAAGATAATTTATTTTATTGTAAATGCGAAGAAATTTAGTAAATTCATACATTTCAACTTTGTTATTGGTGAGTGTCAATCAGACCGAATGTGTGACCTTTCGTTTTCAGCAAGCCTGGGTTATTTTTAGGTAAAACGGGGGTTATAACCAAATGGGGGATTGTATTATGGAGATGATCCTCGGAATCTCTAGGTGGAATAATTCTGTATTACGATAATTTTGCCTAGAAACACGAAATTTCAGAGCGGACAAGAGAGGAGGACACTCGATACTATTGTGCAGTAATTAGTACAAAAATTTTAGTGTTGAACTTTATCTCCTGCTCGGCAATGAGATAAAACTAAATCGACTCAATAATTCGTTATGATTGACTCGTCTCTATCCTAAAGTGGATAAACTCTATCCTCCCTCCAAACTGAGAATTTCAAGAATTTCCTCTGAATAGCCTTAAGATGCCGTTGATGGCAAGTGTAAATAGGATGCCAGATCATGCTGCCATACTCCAACTTGTTACGGATAAGGGTATTACATAGTCCTATGAATGTTGAGGAATTATCAAAATGTTTACCATTACGTATAACGTATCCATATATTTTCGAGGCAGATAAAACAAGTTGGGTGATGTGTGGGACAAAGGGAAGCTTCTGGTCCAATACTACACCAAGATCTCTCATCTTATCAGAACGAGAAAGAACCTAACCACCGACGCTGTAATCACATTCGATTCAGTCTCTTTTCCTTGTGAAAGAAACAACGTTACACTTTGACACATTCAAACTCAAATAATTGTCCTCACACCAATTAGAAACATGGTCCAGCGCGAGCTGAAACTTGTCCTGTGATTTAATTTCATGATATAGTTCAAAATCGTCTGCGAACATCAAATATCGAGACTAAATATTATCCATCAGATCATTTACGAACAGAATAAATAACAGTGGTCCAAAATTAGACCCTTGAGGTATTCCAGAGGTAGGTATGAAGTCAGGCGACTGTATACCCTCCAGCTATACGATTTGACATCGTTCAACCAGGTAAGAATGAAAAAGGTTGGTGAGGCTATCAGTGAATCCAAATTTGTTGCGTAATTTATGTACCAGGAGCGCATGAGAAACTTTATCAAATGGTTTTTGAAAATCTGTGTAAATCACTTGACCGGTGACCCGTAACTTGCCAAAATTGAAATCCTTCGTTTTTATCATGATGCCTTATCGCTCTTTGACAAGTGAATCCATCAACTATATCAGTATTGATATTCCCTAGTTTCGAATTCAGTGATAAAATTATTATCATTCATACAAGTTATTAAATTTGGAAAAACTCAATCAGAATTGTATAACTGATGTAAAGAACTTGAGTTTCTGACCTTCGGCGGTTCCTGATACACATCGTTGATATATTCATTATGTTCACAAGGAAATACAGGAAATGGAAATTTATTCTCATGTAGGTAGGTGTATAATGAAACACATTCGACTAACACAGTTTTTTTTCAGTGGTTTTGATATAATAATTAAAATTTGATATGTAGTGGCTGACTATAATCATTTAAATACTATTGAAAATTTTTATATAGTCTAAACTGATATATACACCATGAAATACAAATTCTGATACAATCTCCACTGAAGATTATGAAATATTAAATTTGACGAATAGAAATTTCGCATGTAGATGGCAGTTGACATTATTTGCGATCTATCAGGCTTCATTTTCCAGATTATCGGTCCTAATATAATGAGAGCATGTAACTAACCTGGTCAGATGACCCGCCCACGGCCATCGTTCGAAGAGCCAGCACGCACGGTCAGGCAATCAACCGTCGACTTCCCTCACTTGATCTCAATTTTGTGAAATCTGTTGAAGCCCCAGCTCTAGGGCTTCATCAAAAGGGAGTTTCGTTAAATCGCATTAGATTTTCCTCTGATAGCATTTTCCCGTTTTACCGTTCCGGGAAATATCGATACGCTATAAGTTTCACTTTCATTTCTTCCAAATGTTAATGCAAGAGTGTTCATTCCAATTTGAAAACGAATCAACCTTTGAAAAGATAGAGTTCAAATTAATTGTGATTTTTCAGCAACCCATGAAACGGGAATGGTATCGTTGAACACATCGTGTTTCTTTCAAGATATTATCTAGAAAATGAAAGAAAAATATTTTCATTACATTCAGTTATTTCAGTTTTTCTCAACGTGAATACGGTGTCAAAGCTCAATCTTTTTAATGAAAGTTCATCATACGTTATTACATTATGTTGCCTTGGAGTGTTTCCATCAGGAAAAACAAAAATTGCATTTGAAATTGTTTTTTTTTCATAGGATTTTATAGCATGAATAATGAGTGTCAGAACTTGCAATAATAGTTCGATTCAAGGAAAAATTAAATTCATAGAAATGATGTCATCGTTTTAGCTTCTAGTTCAAACTTGATCTCGTATATTGCATTGCAAAATATTGAAACTTTGTAGCTTCGTTAAAGTGAGCAATTTGAAAATTGAAGTTGAAAAATGTTGACAATTCAAAAGCAACACAATCACTTGAAAATTAGTGGATAGAGTTTCAATATTCCTTGAATATTGATGTGAGTGATAATTTTAGTTGATGCTATAATGCTAACATAAATCGAAGGTAATCTTCATTTCAGCTCGAAATTTACGGAAAGAAACACCAACATGTAGTTGCCAATACTCATATGTCATTGGACATGATATTGTCTCAAATATTTCATGTTTATGAGGAGATTGAAATATAATTATGAACGATGACTTACTATTTGTTTATGAGTATTGACTCATTCAATTCCTTCATAAACATGAAATATTCGAGATACATGATGTTTATAATATAACCTCAAAAATTTCCACTAACAAAGACAGATGACAATGTGGTGACTTTTTAGAATTCACCTTATTGCACAAAAATAACCTGTAGTTAATGGTCTTGCTGATCGAGCAATAATATTGAGCAATCCAGAATATCAACGCCAATCAATAAAAATGTGAAGCAGATAATTTTCGACAACGCTTCCCCCTAAAAATGGCACATGCAACCTTCCAACAGAGAAGTGAAAAACACCGCACACATTGGGTAACTGGTGAGAACAAAAGCGATGAAGCAGAAAAAAAAATTTCGTGCCAAATTTTGCGTCCATGCGAATACTTTACGTTCCTTATTATTCATTTAAATTAACGTGTCTCGACTACTTGGTCATTGACACATGGTGCAATTTTTACAGTTTCATGTAATACTGTTAATGCTTCAGATACTTAAATATAATCGACAGTTTAATTGTAGTTAAATCAGATGGAACTGTTATTTTTTCTACATGTGTAAGCTACACAAGGTTGTATAAACCACATTTCTCGATAAATTTTAGTGTAACTTCGATTTGAGCCGTTATGCTCAGAATGTATTTGATGTTGTTTTTTAGTCCCAGTTGGTTACGAACTGTCTCATTTTGTGGACACCAGATGAGTATATGTTCAACTGTAAGGTTGATATTATCACAGTAATCGCACTTGGGTTGTTCGCCTGGTGTCATCAAATAACTGTGGGTCAGTTTCGTATGACCTATTCTTAGTCTCCTAGCTACTATTTTGTCTTGTCTATTTAGGGCTAATCTCGTTTCTTTTAGAATTTTAGGTTGAATTTTGTGCAGCTTGCTGGTATCATTTTCCCATTGAACTTGCCATTCTTTAAAGATTCTATTTTTTTATTGATTGAATTAGATCTGTATGAACCACAACGTTTGTAACATCAAGATCTGAGGATTTTGCAAGCTTCGCGGATTGGTCCGCTGCTTCATTTCCTGGGATTTCCATATGAGATGGAATCCATATGATGGTAGTAGAGTTCCTGTTGTTTTCCAGATCATGACATTTTTCTTGGATTTTTTGAACAAGTGGGTTTTTCGAGTAAATGTCTGCTATAGATTGTAGGGAGAAAAGGGAGTCTGTCCCTACTGCAACCTTGTGTCCTATTATGATATGACTAAGAAGACATCCATAGATGGCATATAATTCAGCAGTGTGTATGCTACAGTTAGTTGAAAGTTTGTAGGATTTAGATCTATTTTGCTCCCTTATGATCGAGCAAGCTACTCCATGTTCATCTTTAGAGGCGTCTGTATATCTAATATCATCAAATGTTTCATTGCTCATCATTTCTCGGAATGATTGCTTCAGTATATTACGTGTTTCGTGTTTATCATATCTGTACAGTGTTATGTTCAGTCTTGGTTGATGTCTGATCCAAGGTGCATTTTCTGACGGAGTTATTGGAATGACGGAAGATTGGTCTGTTGGTTCCTGATGCATTTTGATAATTTGCGTGGTCGAATACAGTGTCATTGAATGCATGTTCTCGAAAGTCTTTACCGTTTCAATCAGATGGTGGATGGGGTGGTTCGGGATAGCTCCCACTTTGGAGCCATATATGAGAAGAATTTGTTTTCGACAGAGGTCTAGTGGGAGTTCATGTGCTTCAACATGTAGGCTTGTAGATGGGCTGGATCGTAGTGCACCAAGAGAGATTCGCAGGGCTGTGTTCGGTACTGTGTTTAGCAGCTTCATATTGGTTTCACTTGCAGTCGAGTAGATTATGCATCCATAGTCTAATCGAGATCGAATGAGTGATTTGTAAATCCTCAACAAAACCTCCTCATTGCAGCCCCATTTGTGGTGGGATAATGTTCGGAGGATGTTCATTGTCTTCATGCAGTTAGCTTTGATGTTCTTGATGTGAGGACACTAAGTTACTCTCTCGTCTATTGTCATTCCTAAGAGGTTTAAGCAATTAAGTTGTTTTATTGATGTTTCATTTAGTGTTAGACGAGGTTGGACTGTTGGTTGTCTTCTGGTAAAGCGTATCATCTTGGATTTTGATGGTGAAAAATTGTATCCACTATTTTTAGCCCATATATTGATGTTATTCAGGGCGTTTTGAAGTATGGTGCAGGTACTCATTGTATTTTTCCGCGAACAAAAAAGCAATATGTCGTCCGCATAGAGAGCTATCTTAACAGGAGCCTGAACGGTGTCACATATATTACTAATGGCTATGGAGAATAGAGGATATTGAGCGCTTAGTACAGAACCCTGGGGAATGGCACTTTGGGTAACGTAAGAAGAAGATATTTTTCCATTGACAATTACTTTGAAGTTTCTATCTGTTATGAAGTTTTTCAAAAAGAAGTATATATTGCCATTAAGATTCAGGTTCTTGAAGTTATTTATTAGAGTTGTTCGATTTGTGGTGTCAAATGCACTATCGATATCAATTAACGCTGATACTACGTCTTGCTGGTTTGCAAATGCATATGCGATTTCAGTTTGAAGTAAAACTAGATTATCAATGGTGCTGCGATTTTGTCTAAAACCTGATTGGGCAGAATGTAGGAGATTATTTTTTTCGAGATACCACATCAGTCTACTATTTACCACTTTTTCTAGAATTTTACTTAGAGTTTTACTAGAGGTTAGAGAGATTGGTCTAAAGGTGTCGGGTGTTGGTTTCGGGTTTGCTGCTTTTTAATGGGTATTATGTGGGATTCTCGCCACTAGATGGGAAATTGATGACGTGTTCAGATTAGGTTTTCAAGGTTAGGAACTTTACGTTCCTAACATGACCGAAAACATCCAAAAACTCCTCAAGGAGTACGGCATCAAGTTGAGTCACAAATGATACAACCTCCTACAAAGCATGTATACCCAACTAAAAAGCTCTTTACCTACCAATAAAAAGGTTCACACAGTATATCAAATACCAACAATTGTTCTGGACTATACATCCGACAGACTTGTCAACAATTGCAGAACAGGACAAAAGTGCACGAATATGATGATCAAAATTTCACCTCTCTTAAAAAACACCAATTTATTTTAAATCATTGCTTTAATTTCACGTCTGTTAAGATACTAAAAATTGAATGCCGACGAAGAAACCGTGAAATATATGATATGATTTTCATCAAAAATCATCCGAATGCAGTCAATGTTAAAGCTGAAAAACAGGAACTCAGCAAGATTTATAATAACATCCAACAGTTAGAAGTTTGGGTCTCATCTGATTATGAAGATATTCTCCCAAAATTTTCGATGTAAATGCGCAAACCACCCGGCAAACTACCTAAGATAGATAGCAGGCAGCAGCATTTTACGTTGACATCTTGATCGATCAACAACACGTTTTAATTCGATATTGTATATAAACTTCAATGAGATATTCTGTTTTCTCTTATAATTTTAAGTATATATGATTAATTGCTCTTAAGTTGAAACGTTACTGTTTTATATTTTAGTGACCAAACAATTGTTGTATGACATAATTTTAAAAGGCGACTGAAACGTTATTTTACTATAATATAAGCATCCGAGTTAAAGTATTAATTAATGAACCACACAACCTGTGAAAATATATCTACTATATATTCCTTCTATAGAAATTTTTACGGCAGAAAATACGGAAAAATTGTAGCTTATGCCTTTTATTTCCCGAGAGGATTTCAATAAATATAAATTCTTCTTTTGAAGAAAATAATATGACATGAAAAGGAAGAAAAAACTACATACGAACCACCATTTGAAGTTAACCTTAAGCTACTTAAGCTTCGACCTTTTTTGTATGAAATTCACGTCTTTGTGAATATTTCATTGTTATTTCATGATCTTGTACATCGAGGTCTTTTGTTATAAGCTTTCATCGATATATAAAATTAATAGGAATTCAAACAGTCGATTCTTCATATATTACAAGAACGATCGATCGGTTCAGCAAAAAAACCCATAAATACCTGCCTTCTTCCCAGAAAACACAATCAAGATTCAAGGCACAAAGAACAGAAATTTATTGAAATATTCCGGTGTCGACCGCTGGAACTTGCCCGTCGTCCTTTTCCGTAAAAGAAATTTCACTGGGCAGCAAACTGGGACTATTTCTATGACAATGGCGACGGCATCGAGAGACTGGTGGCACGTGACTGTCCCCCGTTGGCTCGCTTTTATCATTGGCGATAGAAGTTATCCAAGTTTGTTGAGGACGACGACTGGAAGGAGCTTATTTTTACGTTTTATTCGTCAACTTCAAAAAACTATGTAAATGTGGAGAGCGGAAAAGTTGGGATGAGCTAGGTACGTTTACGACGAACGTGAGTTGAAATTGTGGAATGAAAAGGACCACTCGACGTTTCGGCTTATCCAAATTAGTGAATGACGGACACGATGCAATATAATTCCACACGTTCAAAATGAAAACACAATTAAATTCAACTTCTGAAACAATAATTTCGCATGAGTTATAACATCAGAATGGTCCATTAGAAAATGAAACGTGAAGTAGGTAGTTTGATGTTTTCTATAATTGAAAACTCAATTTATCATTCTAAAGTATGATAACGGTAAACAAGTTGTGCAGAAATATATAGGGTGTTTTTTTTAGAGGTATAGAATTTTAAATTGCAATCAAACAATGATGGATCATTCGATTGACAAGAATTTTTTTTATTCGAAAGATAATGTGGCATTACATTTTAAGTATGATTTCTGGCATATGACCACCATGGTTGGCTTGGATGTAGACCAATCTGTACGTCCCATTTTCGATGACTTTTTCCAACATTTGTGGCCGTATATCAGCAATAACACGGCGAATATTGTCTTCCAAATGGTCAAGCGTTTGTGGCTTATCCGCATAGACCAATGACTTTACATAGCCCCACAGAAAGTAGTCTAGCGGTGTCACAATTACAAGATCTTGGAGGCCAATTCGCAGATCAAAAACGTGAAATTAGGCTGTCACCAAACGTGTCTTTCAATGAATCGGTTGTGGCACGAGCTGTGTGACATGTTGCGCCGTCTTGTTGAAACCACAGCTCCTGGACATCATGGTTGTTCAATTCAGGAATGAAAAAGTAAGTGCTAATCATGGCTCTATACCGATCACCATTGACTGTAACGTTCTGGCCATCATCGTTTTTGAAGAAGTACGGACCAATGATTCCACGCCATAAAACGCACCAAACACTCAATTTTTCTGGATCTAACGGTGTTTTGACATACACTTGAGGATTATCTTCACACCAAATGCGGCAGTTTTGTTTGTTGACGTAGCCATTCAACCAGAAGTGCGCTTCATCACTAAAGAACATTCTCTTATGAAAGTCATCGAAAATTGGACGTCCAGATTGGACTACATCCGAGCCAGCCGTGGCGGTCATATGCCAGAAATCATTTTCAAAATGTAATGCCACAAGATTATCTTTCGAATAAAAAAAATTCTTGTCAATCGAATGATCCATCGTTGTTTCATTGCAATTCATAATTCTATACCTCTAAGGAGAACTTATTTGTTCCTCACCATGGATTACTCTTGCTGCTTTGTATATTTCTCCGATTTCATGAATTATCATTATCATGAAATCATATGGGTTTTCTTGAAATGAAATCAATATCAATGAAAAACGTTAAGTTTTCACACCGAATTCGATAACTGTATTTTCTTAAAACTGATCGAGATTTGTAACCGATGTTTCTAGTTACACAATTTGTGGTCTTTCCTTCTTCCTTGAGAAATATTTTACTTTTCACCTATCAGTCGTAAGTCTTTTCCGATAACTTTATGTCATAACTCAATTGACTATCCCTTGGTAGTCATCTTACATATTATCATTCGATCCTGCTTGGAAAATTCTCTTGCATCGAAACCCTGCTAGATAAAATTTCACTGAAAGCTAAACACAAATTTGAAAAGCAGTTGTTATGGGAGTGAAAGAACTGTCAAGTTAATCTTGCATCCTTGAGATTAATTGGCTGCAATATTGAATTCTACAATAGATTCATAGTCGAACCTTGAGCAGAACTTTGCTCTTTATTGAATATTTCTGGCGGTAGCAACATCGTATCAATTACATTTTTCTCGACTGGGGTTGAAATGTCTTGAACAACGCAGTCAGGTATTGCACAGTATAGCTTTATGGATACTGTTGAGGTTTGTTAGGATGTGTACCCAAACTTTGTTCAGTATGAACAACTTTATTTAATAATCTTCTTTTCTTCTTTTTCTTGCTAGAACTAGTCTATCGGATGATGCATCCGGTGGCAGGGTGTGACTAGTCGCCACAATACTATTTCATCAACAAAAATAGGATATTTTCCGAAACTTCCCTGGTGTCCTAACAAACACGATTGTTCGCAATCTAGTTCTAAGCTCTTTTTCCCGATTTTTTCAAGGATCATAGCCACGTGATTATTGATTTTCTCCGAATTGTGTATGACAAATCAAGGAGAATATGTAAATAGAGTATCAACTACATTATGATGAATCATATCCTATTCCAAAGAACTTCAACTCTGTTTATCTACCTTTATCATCTTTTAAAAAGTTTTTAAATGAAGGTACAAATTTTGAGGAATTGAAGGAAACAAAACAACTCTCGGTTATTGACCCCTAAGCCTTATACAGATGAGGAATGGGAACAATGTACGAACGCATTTTTTTTCATATGAACAAGAACACAATGAATTGTATAAAATATCGAAATTTATTATGGGACATTTATTCGAAATATGAAAATAAATCAAATAAATTGCTTAGTGGGTAGCCATTTCATATTTTTCTAACATCCTTTGTTGTATGCTAGAGGCATGGATGGGAATGTCCATATGCACTGTATATCATGCGGGAGTTCTTGCGATTTATATCGATGAGATTCGCAAGCTGCGTTTCCATTTCTGAGTATATATATATATATATATATATATATATATATATATATATATATATATATATATATATATATACATTTACTCGAAGGGTAAGTACCTCTCTAATATACTCTTGAGCTTTCGAAACATATATTTTTCGTTATCAAGGGCTACAAATTACAGGAAAATCAGCACCACTTACCGAGGTACAGTGGCGTTACACATTCAAAAGTCCAAGCGAAAAAATCCTTGAACAAACATTTTTACTAATTATATACAATCTTAAATGAAACATCCTTTAAATGTTACCAAAAATGAGAATTCACTAAAAATTAGCTTTTGAATTACTTCTCTCTCATCACAGTCCTTTATTTTATTTTCAATGTGTATGGTGTCATAAAGTGGAGGTTATGTACATAGAGTAACAATTATTTCAAGTTCTTTGGTTTCTTTGCATATCAGTTCTTCTTTTCCAATCAGTGATCATACTCGTTACGAGGTTTATCGGCTTTCCAAATAAACCAAAACTATCCTTCATTGTCACGTTTTTTGTGCCTCATTTTTTTTTCTTTGTCAAAATCAATGAACAAGGTATATATGCAACTAAGTTTACGGATATCAGTTCTACTTTTCATTTTGTTGGATTCTGACCATCTCCAAGAATTTCCTTTTTGTTCCATTCCTTTCCACATCTAAGATTTTGGCATTATTCAAGTTAATTTTGTGGTTGTACAAATTACAGTGCTTCTCTAGGTTCACATGATTCTTTTTTTTTTGATGTCACTTTTATGTGAACTTATGTTATGTTGTGTCACTTTGATGTCCTTTTAGGGATCTCAGGGTTTGTCCGAAGTATGGAAAGTTACAATCCTGACACTTGATTTGATACACTACATGAGTCCTCTGAAAGTTTAGGTAGAATTTCTAGATTTGAGAACAGTTTACCTACTGTAAGAGGGATGTATCTGCCAATTATCAGGTCTCCGTTGTCCTCAGATCTCAATATATTAATGAGTTGCTTAGTCAAGCCTGGAAAGTTAGGAAAGGACATGTACCGTTTTTTGTCCATCTCTCCATTGAATGAAAATGTTCGACCTAATTGCAAATTTTTCAGCATTTTCAGGTTGAACTGAAAAATAACGGTATCTTTATATAAAACTTCTGACCTCAAAAAACACTATATTTTTCATGTTCACAAATATATCCTGTTTGGTGAGAAATATCACAAGCACAGAGCATCAACGAAATCTGATGATATGCTCGAAATATTCTTGTGTTCATGATTAGCAGTAGCGGATATTGCGATCCGCAGCTGCTATGTGACCTTTATGAGCGAAAATCAAGGCAACCCTAAAAAAATTCGTAACTACCGTCAATGCAAAAGTTACCCCAATTCAATTGAGTTGGTTCGAAGGGACGGTAACCCACAACCTACACGAAATTTCCAAAACTTTCCGAAGCTGCACAAAATTAGAGCGTTTGCTTCATTTCTGCGGTTTCCATCCTACATCCACGATGATGAGACGACAGAACGAGACAGAAAGCGAAATCTCAAATGAGAAAAATCGAGAAGGGCTGATCTCTTCCGGAATAATTAGTTTTCTGGTCCGGGCACTAGACAAGGTGCCTTTTCCCGTTCGATCGTTCATCTCTCTCTATTCTGTTGACCGTCACTCTTATCCTGGGACGATATAATTTCGTTAGTCGAATCGTCCGGATAGCCTCAAACTATCCGGCTGCACTCTCGCGTACGGTCTCCTAAGTGGTAGCGCAGTTCTCTGGACGACTTTTTCAAATGGCCCCCGGGACAATAAACACATGCCGCTACGGATGTGGAAATGTGATTTCACCGATATTGTCCCACGTTGTCGTTTGAGCTTATGAGAATCCGCGTTTTTTCGTTGATTCAACAATTCCGGACCATTTGGCATTAGTCGATAGAGTTAATGAATTCGACGCTGATGAAATTCGTATGGCCTATTATTATTCGTAATCCAATTACTGTAGGCAATTCTTTGGTTTGAAGAAAGATAAATTTTAATAGAATAGAAGAACTATTATTGGGCTTAATCACATAGGTCTACACTCACATAGAAGCTGTAATATATCTACAAATGTTGTATGTTTTTCCGATATGTACTGTTTGATTCTCAAAATAATTATATGAATTACCAAATTTACAAGTTTGTTGAATATTCTTTTGATACATGTTGGTATTGTTTCATGAAATTTATCCCAACGTCATAAGCATGCCAACGTCATGAGCATGCACATCTGTAAATGTAATTGTTTCAGGGTTCCACAACACATTTATACAAATTTGCAAAGCAAGAGAACAAATCCAAAAAAGAGTATACATACTACTTGTAATATGACTATTAGTTGTACTGAATGAATTGTGGCTGAAATATTTCCAAATTCAGAGAAATAAATTGAATCCTACGAAATAATATGCTCCACATAATGACAAATTAATTGAAATATATGAAGTTAATTATAATAACGAAAGAAATTCGGACGAGGAGAAAGAAAAATATATACATAAAACCCATGAAAAACTAAGTACACTGGTATAATGGTATACCAGTACTACTAAGTACATACTAATTACACTGGTCGATGTTGATTCGAAATTTTTATTCATGTTGCTGATAGTAATATATTGCTCGTGGATAATCGAATAATATATTTCAAGACAGACAGCCTTTGAGGTCAAAATGGAAATATATCAGCCAATAAGAATCAATTCAATATATCAAATTTCCTCAATTTCAATATGAACTTTATCTACAAATTTGTTAACACTCCATTCATAAAGGTTTCGATTTAATTGGTTGGAGTATAAACCTTGAGAAACTAAATAATTAACAACGAGATTAATAATCATAACCTCACATTTCGAAACATGTTGGCTTCCTGAACAATGCGCCTGATTAATGAATATATTTTTGATATTGCAACTCAATTCAAGTGTACGGGTAGGTATATGAATAAGATATTACAGACATTGTTAGTCTTCCGTACCAATAATTCACATGCCTTTTTTTATTTTTGTTTTTTCATTTTAGAACAAAGGCATTTTACGGCACCATATATATATATATATATAGCTATTTTACACTATGATAATATCTTACACTATTTTACACTATTATCATAGTGTAAAATAGCTATATATATATATATATATATATATATATATATATATATATATATATATATATATATATATATATAGCTATTTTACACTATGATAATAATGTGTAAGTATGTGTCTCCAAAGAAAAATTAGGGATATGAGAAAGCTGTTCATAATGTTCAAACTGATTATGAAACTGAAAATAAAATCAATAACGAAATTTCAGGTTAACCAATATCTTAAATAGGTTCTGACAGATTGCTCCCCATGCAGATGTCTGGATTTACAAAAATATTGTTGCAAGCCCACTGTGAATTCTCGGTTGAGATCAGCAACCCAAATGCTTAATTTAAGTTAACAAGTTTTATCTTAATTAAATACATGTTTATAAATGCTATTCTATGCCATAATTGGTAAGTAAGATATGCTTCATTTGAAATTACATGAAAAAAATTTTTCTTAAGAATATTCGATGATTTTCTCTTGCACACTTGCAACAGAAATGTATATAAACGTCCTAAGCATCAAGAATATTATTAAGGCCACTTTATTTTAGTTCAACAGCTAAACTATTGATCAAACAGCTAATTGAGGGAGCTAGTTGCAATATATCCAACAAATAATTTGAAAAATTTAGAATACATTTATATGTATTTACAAAATGTAGAGGAACTTCTATTTTTTTTGTTGGGCACTCCCATGAAAACCTACACCATTTTATTAATTTGCTTACTTCGTATAATCTGCTATTATCAAATTAGGAATGAAAACAAACATGCGAGATCCTCAAAAATATTAGTATTTTCTAAGTTGAGGTAGTAGCATATTTACAATTTTATTTTAATTCTTAATTATGTACATTTAATACACGCAAATTTGTTGATTGAATTGATAATTCACTTCATGGCTTATTCACTTTCGTCAAGTGAGATACTTGTTTTGCCGATTCAATTAAGTATAAAACATTCACTTTTATCAGAGTTGTTGCTTGACCATGTACACTCTTTATTTTCTTTCCATTCTGATAAATTTTCTTTATAAATTTCTTTTTTCCAGATTGGAACAGATTTTTTTAGCTGCTCAATGCACCACTCGGTGGCTTTCATAGCTTCTACTCTATGAGGAGAGGATACTGCTATTATAACACTTGCTTCCTTTACTGGTACAGTTCCTAACCTGTGATAAATTGCAATATTTTCAACTGATTCCCACTGGTTTCTGATTTCATTAGACAAACTAGTCAAAACTTTGAGTGCCATCTTTTCGTATGCTTCATATTCTAAAGATAAAATATTTTTATTCTCAAAATAATCTCCAGTTGTGCCAATGAAAACAGATACAGCTCCACAAGAGGGAGATATCACTAAATCTGTTACAGCTTCCACACTTAACTTCTGCCTAGTAAATTTCAAGTAATCCATTTTTTTTAGTTATCCACCACTCAATGGAGGTATTACAGCAATTTCATCATGTTCATTCAAATGAAACACATCTTGCGTACTCACAAATTCTCCATTTATTGAGAGAACTATTACCTTCTGAATTTCTTGGAGAGAATACTTTCGTACTATTGTCTCAAATAAAGTTTTATAATCGATTGGAGTTGTCAGTTTCAGATGATCTGAATTTTTTCCAACAATTTCTCGAGCTCTAGCAAATAACAGTATATCAATATTTACTTCATTATCCATAATAGTGCTCCCATAATTTGAATAGTACGTAGTTCGGAATATTCAAATATGGAAAATTAGCTGTTCTTGTTTTAGACAATTAAATTACAACGAAACGCGTAAAGGAGAATTTTATTGTAAAAACCTAAAGAAGAATTCTCTTCTTTTAGTATAATATAATATATGACCTACCCCCAGGAATCAGAAATTAAATTAATACGTAAGGTCAGGATAAAAACTTAATAATATATATATATATATATATATATATATATATATATATATATATATATATATATATATATATATATATATATATATATATATATATATATATATATATATATATATATATATATATATATATATATATATATATATATATATATATATATATATATATATATATATATATATATATATATAAAATGAACACTAGAACATTCATTTGAAGAATTGAAATTAATCAAGAGAATGCTATAGTAGAGCTAGATATGTGAACGTGTACGATGTGATGTCTCCATTATCCTTCAAGGGATAAATGTCAGAGAAATATCGAAATCGGTGCCACACCTGATGGAAGTGCGAGACATATATGTTTCGTTCTGCAAGGAACTCGTCAGTCGCACCACGTCCATCGAAGTGAGGCAACGATTTCAACCTCCAAGCATCTTCTTGTGACTTCAAGCGGAAGATCGTAGAGTAATGAATACTCTGCAATTCCATCTATAGAAATCAGTAGAAAACAACTCTCTCAGATTACAGACACATCAAGCATCGAAATTTCACATATCTTCTTTACCCGTAGGTATCTACTAAACTGCAATGTCTATTTGACAAATATCATCGAACGATGTTTTCAAATGTTAATAGGTTGCGTTAGTAGTACGCTCGCGTTTATTCCCGTATTTCAGGGGCCTGTTCGGCGATATTTTCCCCCTTTTTTTCGCCCTTAGGACAGACCAGTTTGACCTAGTCTGTACCGGTTAGTCCGATCGCATATAGGATGAACTAGTCTAGCCTAGGCAAAACTAGTTTGGCCTAAAATCGGGTTTGAACGGTAACATATGTATGTTTCATATATTTTCAATGAAGTATTGATAGAACTTTACGCATTTTTCATGAGGAAGTGGAAATCGCAAAATATTTCACTATAAGAATTACTACCTCACCGCAATCTAACTCTCATTTCTTTCGTTTTCAGATAAAACTGCGGTAGCAAACTCATGTATTATTCAGCGGAAATGCGAGACCATTTGCAGAGAGATGAAAAATCGTCCGAACGGTCCGACAACACAACGTGGACGATGTAAAGATCTGTCTCGATAACTCCATAAAATAAATCATAATCGCACAAATCCTAAAATGTGTCGTGGAACGGATGGAAATATAACGCTTCGATACAGTTGAAGTTGGCAGTTTATGATCTAGGTAACTTTCACAGAGTTTTCAAGATGGATATATCACGGTAACAGTTGGCGGAGAACGGAAGTGACGCCGCTGCATCGACGGTTTATTTCGACGTTTGTCGACCGATATTGAAAGATGGATTCGTTCATTTCGAGTACACGGCAAGCGATGTGATGTTCATTCGATTATTTGAAAGTTGAAGTTGACCAACGAAATGATGAAATAACTAACAAGGGTTGAATATGCCCAGATATAATGTTGACGTGAATTATTTGTTCAGCAGACTTCGCTACAGTAGATTCCAAGCAGCAGTTTATGAAGGTAATGATTTAATTTTTTTAGTATCTTTCACTAACTAATAGAAACTTGATTCAAACTATGAGAGTTGTCATAGAGTTCCAATCGTAGTTATGCTTCAAAGAGAAATAGAGTCTCTATCTTCTTCTCTTTTTTTCAATATATATGATTATCATCATTCAATATAAATGATTTTCAATCATAGAAGATGATGATTTTCAAGACATAGTTGTCCGCAGTTTCGGATAGACATCGGAAGAGTTTCCATTTTTTCATGGATAAACTAGCGGACCCAACAGACGTTGTCGTGTCATGACATTCCAAGCTATTAGGATAAACGAATGATTACATATACAAAAACTCACTCAAGTCGATGCATCCGTTGAGTTGCAGTATATTAATAATAGATTGAAACTGAAATCAACTCTACATATGTTTCGGGTGGTTAGTCCCTTATGATGAATAATACCTAAATTTCTGATTTAATTTTTGAATTGACGTAAAATCAATATGCATTATTAATAATTGATGAGGCTGATACTTAATGTAAATCGATAAACATAATAAAACAATTGTTAAACTGATTTACACATATATTAAAAATAATACTGCATGACGTACGTTTCGATGAGATTCACCTTTTTCAAATGCTACGTGCAGACTAATGACAATTTCTCGAATACATACAATATATAAACTTAACTTATGAATACAGAGAAAACAGGTAGATAACAGGTAGAAGGGATCAATTCATGCTGAACTATTATATAGTAAACTAAGTAATTTTGAAAAGATTGAGAAGGGGGCTTGAGGTATGATCGATTTGGCTGTTCAACAAGTTGCCAGAATATTTGTATTTATTAATTTGAAGTGATTCTAACAAATTAAGCTTCATTTCCTTGTTTGTGGTATTCAAAATTTCAAAATCGGAATTGAATATATGATTTTCATTAATCAAATGATTTGCATAATGAGAATCTGTCTTCTGATTATCAAAGCTACGTTTATGTTCCGAAATTCTTATTTGAAAACTTCTAAACGTTCTACCAATATAAAACCTATCACAACTACCACAGTTAATTTTATATACACCTGATTTTTTATTTTTGTTGACCTTAGATTTGTTGTTTTTGATATGTTTTCCTAAGTTATTTCCAGTACGGTAAGCAATGTGGATGTTATACTTAAAAAGAAGAGATTTGTGTTTTTCACTGTACTGGACCGATATATGTAAGACTGTTATAGTTGATATTGTTTTGACTAGGGGATAAACCAAACCAATCGCCTTTTTGAAGTTTTTCTTTAATATCATATTATCTATTATTTCAGGATTATAATTATTATTCACGGCTATTTGTTTGATTAAATTTTTCTCGGTGTTGAAATTGGTTCTAGAAAGAGGAATATTTATTAATCGATGTATTAAACTATTGAAAACTGTCATTTTGTGTTGAAATGGATCCATGGAAGTATCATGTATAATACTATCTGTATGTGATGGTTTATGGAAAATTGAAAAACTATGTTTGTTATCCAGTTTCATCATTTTGAGATCTGAAAAATTAATAGAGTTTTCTTTCTCAAGTTCCAAAGTGAATGTAATTTTAGGGTGTAACGAATTAATGAATGTCTGAAAAGTGTCGAGTTGCCGAAGAGTACCAGTGAAACAACAGATAATATCATCCACATATCTATACCAATAAATAAATTGACTACTGATGGGGTGACAATGAATTAGTTTTTCCAAATTATCCATGAATATTTCAGCCAACAAGGGACTAAGAGGATTTCCCATAATTAATCCTTCAGTGCTACTATAAACTAGGTTATTAAAACAAAAATAATTTTGTTCGAGACATAATTCCAAAAGGGACAAGATATCGGATTTCATCAAAAGCTTTACAAGATTGTTATCAAGGAATTTTTGTATTAGGGTACAAGGATCATTAGGTGGGATACTTGGAAAAAGGTTAACGTCATCCCAAGACATCAATTTGGAATTACTTGGTGAATAGATATTTTCAATTTTACTGACTAAATCATAAGAATTTTTGATTGAAAATTTTGGTTGAAATTGACAATAATTTTTGATTATTTCTATTAAAAAATGAAATAGAAATACTGAAGGAGCTGTAGTGAATGAAACTACTGGTCTAATTGGATATCCGGTTTTATGTAATTTAATTAAAGAGTAAAGTTGTGGTATCATTGGATTCGATACAATGAGTTTATAAATATCTTTATTCTGAATCAAACTATTCGTACTTCCGACTGCAGCTTTCACATATTTTTGAAATTTAGTGGTTGGGTCATTCTTCAATAACTTATAGTTGCCAGCCTTAAGAAAATCTAAGGTTTTTTGTAAATAATCACTCTTATTCAATGCAATATTACCTTTGTCAGCTTTAGTGAATATGATATCATCCGAGAGGATTTTTTGCTTGATTGACTTTACAATAGACATTTGCGATGATTTGGTGTGGTAGTTGTTATATTCATTCTTTATGATATTGGTGATCAATGTCATAAATGATGATGATACCTTCAGTTTGTCGACAGCATTACTTTCCCCATCCTCAATTCCTCAAATTGAAATGTTCGAAATTCCTCAATACTCAATTAATTTTTTTTCCTGAATACTGACCCATTCTCTTCTCTTAAGTCTCTTAAAGACATCGATACATAGAACTGTCATGGTCTTCATCTCTTTTTTCTCTTCCACCATGTATTTATAGTATTTATAGACAAGAAATATATAGAAATTTTAATCAAGGAAACAAATTTTCAGTTTTTTCAGCTTTTCAGCCCAAAAGAAATGTCAAGTAATTAATATAATTTTGTGAAACTAAGCTGAATGTTTGTTATTCAATTTATTAGACAGTTGTTCACCAAGAGATCAGGAGCATTCAGTCGGCTTCACATAGTGGTCCATCACTATATAATCACATCGTTTGCTGTGCTTTCGAGATCTTCTTCTACAGACCTTGTTTCGATTTATCACGTGATTTTGGAGGAGGTCGCTATCTGCTTCTTTCCACATCTAATTCTATTACTAAGGTGTATGACATATGCTCGCCATTCTTTTACTATCCTTGTTAATTTTTTTCAATCGGGCAAAAGATCTTTCTGAATTGAAATGTTACGCTTGCTATAAATTAACAACTTTCGCTTTTTTCATTGATTTATTTGGTCGTTGTTGTCACGGCTGACCCGGATGTAGTCCAATCTGGACGTCCAATTTTCGATGACTTTTTCCTTTTTGTGGCCGTATATTGGCAATAACACGGCGAATATTGTCTTTCAAATGGTCAAGCGTTTGTGGCTTATCCGCATAGACAAATGTCTTTACATAGCCGCACAGAAAGTAGTCTAGCCGTGTTAAATCACAAGATCTTGGGGGCCAATTCACAGGTCCAAAACGTGAAATTAGGCGGTCACTAAACGTGTCTTTCAATAAATAGATTGTGGCACGAGCTGTGTGACATGTTGCGCCGTCTTGTTGAAACCACAGCTCCTGAACATCATGGTTGTTCAATTCAGGAATGAAAAATATAGTAATCATGGCTCTATACCGATCACCATTGACTTTAAGGTTCTGGTCATCATCGTTTTTGAGGAAGTACAGACCAATGATTCCACCAGCCCATAAAGCACACCAAACAGTCAGTTTTTCTGGATGTAACGGTGTTTTGACATACACGTAAGGATTATCTTCACTCCAAATGCGGCAGTTTTGTTTGTTGACGTAGCTATTCAACCAGACGTGCGCTTCATTTTGTCGACGATAAAATGGACGTAGTGCGCGATACGTATTCCGCACAGAACCATTATTTTCGAAATGAAATTGCACTCTTTGCAAGCGTTGTTCAGGCGTGAGTCTAGTCATGATGAATTGCCAAACCAAAACTGAATACCAAAACCAATAAATCACTTCTCAGCTGTTGAATCGGTCGCCATCTTCAACAGTAATGCCAACTTAAAGTTCTATACCTCTCAAAAAAACACCCGTTATCTATGACTTATTGAATTAATTTTTAAGTTCAACTTTTGAGAATGAGATATCACCCCGTGACAACTGTCAAGAAATTAATATAGATAATATTCTGAAACTAAACCAAATATTTTTCATTAAACATGTTGAACGATCTTCCAACAAGAGATCAATGAATATTGAGTTAACTCTATGTGAGGTTCCTTTTTCGAGTCAAAATCAAGATTTTGTGATGTCATAAATGGTAAGATTTCTCGAGTTTCACGTTTCAGATGAAGGGAGATGGAAAAATTTATGATTTTTCCTTATTCTCCTAAAGGCAGTTCGTAATATTGTTCTTCGAATTTCATATGTCTGTTTTCAATCCGTGACCGTTGTATACATAACATGACACTCGTGTAACCTCGAAGTTATTCAGAATATTTGTTTCTGAGAACACGATTGGTCATCATTCTTGTTCAGGAAATAACTAATTTGAGGTATATACTTCAGGAGGAATTACATATCGGTTGAAGTATTACAACATATTCTTGCTAATGATGTTGAATATTGAATATAAAAATCAGCAGATTCTTTAAACATGAATGATCTACAACAGCGATTTCAATCCGTTTTTATATTTTCCTTATGACAACTTCTAGACAGGCATGCTCTGCTGGATTATTCTACAATGTTTTACCACAATGAAATGTTACAATTACTAATAATAGAGACATGGAAAAACCAATACCGTGTGAAGACACCAGAGGTATCATTATAGTGTTTCGTTGTCAGTACCTTTTGAATAGTCACTATTCGAAGGCGGATTGAAAAATTGGATTTGAAAGGAAAACATAACCCTGGTTTGAATGAACATTTTTCGTCAATGAATAATATTTTGAGTAAACTGTTCATTTTGCGTGTGCACATAAACAGTGTGTACAGAATTGTCATGGAAAATTGCAATCATCGATTACAGTCGAAGAAAACATTTTCCGAATGCCAAATGGTGCTTGTATTTTATTATATCCCAGTGTCATCATCAAAGCCAAGTTATGACGATATTTAATTACCTTCATGTCTGAGCATCAAGGTAACGTTTACAGAAAGAGCTCCTTGATATTTTTAGATACTTAATAAGTTTCATTTGGAACTTGTCAAATGAATAATTCATTTCATTTTTCAAATTATTATGATTTAAGAGGAATTTTATTGAAAGGAATTTTAGTATTTAGCATGATATTTGCCAGCATCCCACATATTTCAAATAGATTGCTGTGTTCGTATTATAGAATTACATTCGCTTCACCAGAATACTGGAGGTATTCTGGAACCGTTTGTATCCTATTTCATTTCTAAGATAAGAAACTGACTTGATTAATATAAATCTTTGAGAAGAATAGCCTATTTTTCAAAATATTTCAAGACATTACAAAAATGTGAAAAATTCCATTGTGGTTCCAGTAGGTATAGCTCATAAGAGTTCTTTGTTTTTATAAAATTTTATTTTATTCTATAAAATTCTATTCTATTTTTATGAAGCAGAAATATATGTCATCTTTCTGTTTCTTTATTGTGAAAAAACAATGATATTGCTTCATTTTCATGAAGTTGTTCAGTGTTCAGTGAAACAGAAATTTCATTAATTGGGTTTTTTTGAAATAATAACGCATTAATAATATTTTTTCAGCCTATCGAACTTGAAATTCCATTGAAATCACATTTTTAATTATTCAGTGAATGATGCGATTCCATTTCATTCAACGGTAGTTTGCTAATTTGGCAATACCGTCAGTTGTACAATACCTTCTCTAAAATGGAAAAAACCTTAATAACGGGTGTTTTTTTAAGAGGTATAGAACTTTGAGTTGGCTTTACTGTTGAAGATGGCTACCGACTTAACAGCTGAGAAGTGATTTATTCTCAGTTTTGGTTTGGCAATTCATCATGACTAGACTCACGCCTGAACAACGCTTGCAAATAGTGCAATTTCATTACGAAAATAATGGTTCTGTGCGGAATACTTATCGCACACTACGTCCATTTTATCGTCGACAAAATGAAGCGCACGTCTGGTTGAATGGCTACGTCAACAAACAAAACTGCCGCATTTGGAGTGAAGATAATCCTTAAGTGTATGTCAAAACACCGTTGCATCCAGAAAAACTGACTGTTTGGTGCGCGTTTTGGGCTGGTGAAATCATTGGTCTGTACTTCCTCAAAAACGGTGATGGTCAGAACGTTGAAGTCAATGGTGATCGGTATAGAGCAATGATTACTATATTTTTCACTCCTGAATTGAACAACCATGATGTCCAGAAGCTGTGGTTTCAACAAGACGGCCCAACATGTCACACAGCTCGTGCCACAATCGATTTATTGAGAGACACGTTTGGTGACCGCCTAATTTTAGGTTTTGGACCTGTGAATTGGCCTCCAAGATTTTGTGATTTAACACCGGTAGACTACTTTTTGTGGGGCTATGTGGAGTCATCGGTTTATGCGGATAAGCCACAAACGCTTGACCATTTGAAAGACAATATTCGCCGTGTTATTGCCGATATACGGCCACAAATGTTGGAAAAAGTCGTCGAAAATTGGACGTCCGGATTGGACTACATCCGAGCCAGCCGTGGTGGTCATATGCCTGAAATCATATTCAAAATGTAATGCCACAAGATTAACTTTCGAAAAAAAAAATTCTTATCAATCGAATGATCCATCGTTATTTTATTGCAATTCGAAGTTTTATACCTCTAAAAAAACACCCATATATAAGGGAACATTCTTACTGTCATAAACACTATTAAATAGTTTTAGTTTGTCTAATTGAAACAAGGTATGTCGTAACATACATTTGTAATTATTATCATTAATTTTTGTTATCGACAAATGAAATCACGTATTTCTTATTTCAGGAGACAGATCGTGAAAACGGGTGGTCGATGATGAAAAAACGGCGCGGCTGGTGGTGACGTCATGCGTGTACCGGAAACGACACCATCGAGACAGTTCAGTTGTTCCGTTCTGAATTCGGCGGGTTCTTTTCGCGTTCTTGTCGTATTCGCCATTGTTCTAATCGAAGAGGTGCGCGCCTCTCTGCTGGTGCACAAGTACAGTACTCGAGTGGTCGAGACCAAATACGGACCCCTGAGGGGGGTCATGATCCACATACATCCGCCAGTAGAAGCGTTCCTGGGAGTACCATACGCAACGCCACCGGTCGGCAGTCTTAGGTAAGTCTTTGCCCACTTGAAACCTTCTAACCAGGTTTTGTACAACGCTAATTCTAATTGTGCTCAGTACTCGTTTATTCTACACAATTCAATATTATTATATATTTCGATGTCATTATTTCTGGTATTATATATATATATATATATATATATATATATATATATATATATATATATATATATATATCGCGAGATTCAACTAAATTGAATTAAATTCTTTGCCTAAGTTATTTGGAACTATTATTATTATATTTCAGCACTAATAATTATTAATCTTGAAATGTCGCAATAGGTGTTCAGTCTAAATATGTGGATACTGTCTCATATCAGGCAGTGTCGTCTCAATCGAGTAAATCGTCTCATAATCAGGTGGAATCGTCACAATTGGTCATCCAAAATGAACTATTTCAAAGGTGAAGTTGTCACACATACACAGATATATATATATATATATATATATATATATATATATATATATATATATATATATATATATTTTATTTTGAAAGTTTTTAGCATTAACAGGCTTTTTTAATATGAAAAAGTTTATTTCTGTTGACGTTTCGTTGTTATATTACAACTTTGTCAAAACTAATGAATAATTGAATTTATGAGTTACTATGGATATCAAATGTCAAACTTAATTTTTAAAAAAATCAAATTAGTTTTTTTTGTATATTCACTTATTGATTTTCCTTATCAGAGGAATATTTCTGGCTTAGCATTCGCTTCGGAAGTTTTAGTCTTCTTCACCATGAGGAAACCTCTGAAAAACTCATGGTAAGCCAGGTGATTCTTGATTAAGAAACGTCAACAGAAATAAACTTTTTCATATTAAAAAAGCCTGTTAATGCTAAAAACTTTCAAAATAAATACCTCAAACAGGCAATAAATCAATTTCAAGATATATATATATATATATATATATATATATATATATATATATATATATATATATATATATATATATATACATATATACACACATACACACATATTCACTCTTAATTCATTCTAACTACTGAACTCCCCATGTCAGTCAGCAATCCATCAACTCCATGAAGAACTTCCTTTCCGTATCGAAAATCCACCCTTGGATGTGTTTTCTGTAGGCATACAAATAACGAATTGTTCTAATTTCCTGGGGAACAAGGCCATACAATCTGGGAGCCAAGTAAGTGAAAGTTCTTTGTCCTATACTTTTTTCTGCTCTTGGTTTCACGAAATTATCGATCTTATATCTAGTTCCATAGATGTGCCGTGAAGGTGTCAATGTCAACGTTCCCCAGAATATACGCATTAAAATCTGTTGAGCAAAAAATTGGGATATATGAAAAACATTGGATATGGTATACAGCTCTTCACTAGAAAAGGTGAGTGGTTTTCCATAAATAATTCTCAATACCCATTTTTGCAAAACTTACAGTTTTTTAATGTGGTGTTGGTACGCACCACCCCAGCCTATGATACCATAATTGATTTGGGATTGTATTAGTGCATAATACAATATTTTTAAATGTGGGATATTTAAGTAGTTTCTCATATGTCTGAACTTGTGAAGCAAACCTCTCATCTTTCTGACCAGTTGTTCGATATGCTTGTCCCATTTCATGTTTTCATCTGAAATAATTCCCAAATAATTAACACTTCATCAGGGATATTGAGATTGCCCATATCTGGTATGTTATTGCTATATGATGAGAATGGCATATACTTCGTCTTATATATATATATATATATATATATATATATATATATATATATATATATATATATATATATATATATATATATGTAATCATATATACTGAAGAAAATAGTAGGACATTCAATCGAAAAATTTGTGTCAGTCAAAATAATGTCATAGTGGATGTTCAGAGAGGTTTAATCTTGGCTAATAACTATTACATAATTGATCTTTCAAGGGATAAATGTTGGAGAGTTTCACTAAACTTCAACGTGTTTTTGAAAAATGTCGTGTCATATTTCAGATGTCAATAGGTTGCATCACAGCATTTCATCGTTTCTTTACTTATTCGGCTAAACGGGACGCGTGCGCCGTACGCCCACGAGCATGCGGCTGTCACGGTGTTCTCGAACCAAGCGCAAAGAATACCTACCTCAAGTTAGCCTGCAAATATTAGGTATATGAATTTAAAAAAATCAGTCGACGTATTTTTAATTGCACCTTCCAAAAATATCAATTATTGTAACTGCACCCCCCTAGAAATCGAATAAAAAATATAATAAAATTCCTATTTGATAACAATATAAATAGGTTAATATCTATTTGTACTTTGAGCTTAGAAAAATGCAAGTAGCCTCAAAAAACTGCACTTTGGCTGTTTATAATTTCACCTCCAACAAAAATCCAAAAAAGCATATATTTTACAAATACGATGAAAATCAATTTTGGCGGTATGGGGTAGGTGTAATACGACAGATACAGACGGCTACGATCGCCATCTTCAGGGACAAATATTAGGTATAAGAATTTAAGAAAATACCAGTCGACGTATTTTTAACTTCACCTTTCAAAAATATCAATTATTCCAACTGCACCCCCCTAGAAATCGAATGAAAAATTTAATAAAATTATAATTATAAAATTCCTATTTGATAACAATATAAAAAGGTTAATATCTCCTTGTGCTTTAAGCTTAGAAAAATGTGTTTTTGTTTTTTTTCAAATACTTCAAATTTTTAATTTTTTTTGACAAATGTACACATTTATGAATGAAATTCTCAATTGAAATAAATGGAAATCGTATATACATTATTCACATTTTTTTCTCTCACAGAAATATTTGTGAATTCGTCAATATTGAAAGTTCTGAAGAATTTTTATACTAATAAGTAATTTTATTTGATGAGTGGAAAAAATTAGCCCGGCGTCAGACTCGAACCCGGGTCAATAATGTTAGCAAGCACATAGTTAAAATTAAATCATTAGAAGTAGCATATGTTCATCACTAAGGGAACAGTAACATAGGAGAGCTTGAATTTATTTTCTTTAAGCTTAACCTTAAATCTAATTACTTAATGGAATCTAGTATTTTCAATCTTAACATTTTCTAAAAATTCACAGAATTTTTGCAATTTTGTGCATAAAATAATTATTAACAAAATAAACATTTTTTGTTGGGGGTGCAATTAGAAACAGCCAGGGTGCAGTTCTTCTAGACTAGTTGCATTCTACTAAGCTTAAAGCACAAGGAGATATAAACCTTTTTATATTGTTATCAAATAGGAATTTCATTAAATTTTTTATTCGATTTCTAAGGAGGGTGCAGTTACAATAATTGATATTTTTGAAAGGTGCAATTAAAAATACGTCAACTGGTATTTTTTTCAATTCATATATTTAATATTTGCCCCCGAAGATGGCGATCATTGCCGTCTGTATCTGCCGTATTACACCTACCCCATACCGCCAAAATTGATTTTCATCGTATTTGTGAAATATATGCTTTTTTGAATTTTTGTTGGGGGTGCAATTATAAACAGCCAGGGTGCAGATTTTTGAGACTAGTTGCATTTTTCTAAGCTTAAAGCACATGGAGATATTAACCTTTTTATATTGTAATCAAACAGGAATTCTATTAAATTTTTTATTCGATTTCTAGGGGGGTGCATTACAATAATTGATATTTTAGGAAGGTGCAATCAAAAATACGTCGACTGGTATTTTTTCAAATTCATATACCTAATATTTGCAGACTAACTTGAGGTAGGTGCAAAGAGTGGCGCGTCGAGCTTTGGGTCAGTCGCGTTCCGTGGTCACTCGTTAGCGCGAGCGACTCGGACGTGGTCGCGTCTCTCTGCCACGGCCGCAATTTAACGCTCTCGCGTGATCCGATCCGAGGACACTGCCAGGCGGGGAGTTTGACTGGGGCGGTACATCTGTCAAGGAATAACGCAGGTGTCCTAAGGCCAGCTCAGCGAGGACAGAAACCTCACGTAGATCAAAAGGGCAAATGCTGCTTGATCCCGATGTTCAGTACGCATAAGGACTGCGAAAGCACGGTCTATCTATCCTTTCGGCTTGAAGAGTTTTCAGCAAGAGTTGTCAGAAAAGTTACCACAGGGATAACTCGCTTGTGGCGGCCAAGTGTATATAGCGACGTCGGTTTTAGATCCTTCGATGTCGGCTCCTACCATTGCGAAGCAGAATTCGCCAAGTGTCGGATTGTTCACCCGCCCATAGGGAACGTGAGCTGGGTTTAGACCGTTGTGAGACAGGTTAGTTTTACTCTACTGATGACTCGTCGTTGTGATAGTAATCCTGCTCAGTACGAGAGGAACTGCAGGTTCCGAGATTTGGTTGACGCATTCGCTCGACCGGCGGTGATGCGAAGCTACCATCCGTGGGATTATGCCTGAACGCCTCTAAGGTCGTATTCTTTCTAACAAAGGTGGCAACGATACCTCTACATGTTTCGAGAGTCTAAAGGCTCAAAACAATGTGACTTTAGTAGGCGATCGACGTTCGCGTCGATCGTCGCACGAGCCAAGATTGTCGCGCGGGACCAATGGTCGACGGCGGAATCGATTCTTGCTACGTTCGACCCGGTCTCTTGGCGATCGATCAGGTTCAACATTTCGATGTCGAAACTCTGAATTGTCTGTACACGACTTACGTACCTGGCAGAGTGTTGTATTCGGTAGAGCAGTTCCCACGCTGCGATCTGTTAAGGCTCAGCCTTCGGCTTGGGGATTCGTCTTGTCGAATTAGACGAAACCCCGTATAGCGTTCTTCCGTTTAACCGAGTAAGTGAAAAACGATGAGCAGTGATGATATGAATCACTGAACATATCATGAAAAATGTACCTACCATTCTGCAGTGCGTGAAGAATATTACCGTAAATACTACTTAACTGTCCTGTGTCCGATTTAAAATTTATGGCGTCTTTGTTCTTGTAAATGTGCAATATCTCAAGGAACAGCATAATCTTAAACTGCACTTCTTGCTCCAATGCTTTGATCTCTGAGTAATTAAATTTGTGGCCAGTCTTTAAATGGTATTGCACTTCCGCACAGGATTTCTTACCTCCTGTTACTCCTGTGCTGCACATTCCTCTGCTTCAACCATTTTGAGGTCTGTCCAATGTAACACACTCCACAACCACTACAAGGAAGCTCATAGACCACATTCCTCATATATTCAACAGGAGTCTTGTCCCTGATTTTAGAGAACAAATTGGAATTTTTTATCATGTTATATTTAGCAATTTTTATTTGATTAAAATCTCTAGAACAAGAAATTATCTGGCGAAAACATTTTTCAACGTATGGGATCAGCCTTTTGAGAATATGTTCAGGGTATGACCTTATTGTGAAATAATGGTTCGTTCTCGTTGACAACATTTGTATATATATATATATATATATATATATATATATATATATATATATATATATATATATATATATATATATATATATATATATATATATATAGTTATTTAAAGGAGTATTGCCGTATAATTCAAATTTAAACTAAAAATATATGAGTTCTCGGCAAATAATAGGAGGGAATTTTCTATATTTTGGCACAACATTCAACCTAGTTAGCCGTAAGCAGTAATATATATTCTTTATAACATTATTTAAATTCTATACTTTGTAGAGTCCTGACGAAGAATGTAATCCACATTCGAAATATAGACCAGGTTAACAAATTGGTTTGTTATCAATTGCAGTGGCCCTATTATTTGCCGAGAACTCATATATTTTTAATTTAAATTTATATATATATATATATATATATATATTTATATATATTTATATATATATTTATATATATATATATATATATATATATATATATATATATTTATATATATTTATATATATATATATATATATATATATATATATATATATATATATATATATATATATATATATATATATATATATATATATATATATATATATATATATATATATATATAGTTGAATGTTTCACGACTGTGTTTATGTAGTACTGTATTGTATACTGAAGATATCTATTTTCAGTGTTAAATTTGGATTTCAGTCCAGGACAGGAAAATAATTACTCTTCAGTATTTTCCAAGCTTTCGAAAACGTTGATTGCCTTCTTCATGGCTAAAATGGTACAATATTTAACAGTTTATATGAAAAGGCACAATTTTTCCCTAAATTACTATTACGGAAGTTAGTCCGAAAGTAGACTCTTTCTTGAATTTTGAAAAAAAGTACGAGTATTCCCAAATGCTTTGGGTTCGAATATTATTGCATTCTACGTGTATAGTAGTTGAAGGAAGCAACGACTTTAACTGTATTTCTCAATTCTCCTTCTCAAGTGGATCGTTTCCAGATGTGTTTTCAAGCGCCCCGGCGTTTCTTAAACTGCAAACGTTGGTCGAAGTTTTATCACTAACGAAAAGAGAATGAAATAATTTTGTGTATTTATAGTGGATTTTTCGATTATACATGTATATATATAACATATATATATATATACATATATATATCCGATAACCCAACAATTTTACACTTATATTCGTTACCACGGCAACCTTCCTCAGTTGATATATATATATATATATATATATATATATATATATATATATATATATATATATATATATAAAATATATATATATATATATATATATATTTTCGGTATATATATATATATATATATATATATATATATATATATATATATATATATATATATATATATATATATATATATATATATATATATATATCAACTGAGGAAGGTTGCCGTGGTAACGAATATAAGTGTAAAATTGTTGGGTTATCGGATATATATATGTATATATATATATATATTAAATATATATATATACATGTATAATCGAAAAATCCACTATAAATACACAAAATTATTTCATTCTCTTTTCGTTAGTGATAAAACTTCGACCAACGTTTGCAGTTTAAGAAACGCCGGGGGCGCTTGAAAACACATCTGGAAACGATCCACTTGAGAAGGAGAATTGAGAAATACAGTTAAAGTCGTTGCTTCCTTCAACTACTATACACGTAGAATGCAATAATATTCGAACCCAAAGCATTTGGGAATACTCGTACTTTTTTTAAAAATTCAAGAAAGAGTCTACTTTCGGACTAACTTCCGTAATAGTAATTTAGGGAAAAATTGTGCCTTTTCATATAAACTGTTAAATATTGTACCATTTTAGCCATGAAGAAGGCAATCAACGTTTTCGAAAGCTTGGAAAATACTGAAGAGTAATTATTTTCCTGTCCTGGACTGAAATCCAAATTTAACACTGAAAATAGATATCTTCAGTATACAATACAGTACTACATAAACACAGTCGTGAAACATTCAACTATATATATATATATATATATATATATATATATATATATATATATATATATATATATATATATATATATATATATATATATATATATATATATATATATATATATATATATATATATATATATATATATATAAATATATATATAAATATATATAAATATATATATATATATATATATATATATATATATATATATATATATATATATTTAAATTAAAAATATATGAGTTCTCGGCAAATAATAGGGCCACTGCAATTGATAACAAACCAATTTGTTAACCTGGTCTATATTTCGAATGTGGATTACATTCTTCGTCAGGACTCTACAAAGTATAGAATTTAAATAATGTTATAAAGAATATATATTACTGCTTACGGCTAACTAGGTTGAATGTTGTGCCAAAATATAGAAAATTCCCTATTATTTGCCGAGAACTCATATATTTTTAGTTTAAATTTGAATTATACGGCAATACTCCTTTAAATAACTTATATATATATATATATATATATATATATATATATATATATATATATATATATATATATATATATATATATATATATATAAGTTATTTAAAGGAGTATTGCCGTATAATTCAAATTTAAACTAAAAATATATGAGTTCTCGGCAAATAATAGGGAATTTTCTATATTTTGGCACAACATTCAACCTAGTTAGCCGTAAGCAGTAAGGGTGCTGTATACACAAATGTTGTCAACGAGAACGAACCATTATTTCACAATAAGATCATACCCTGAACATATTCTCAAAAGGCTGATCCCATACGTTGAAAAATGTTTTCGCCAGATAATTTCTTGTTCTAGAGATTTTAATCAAATAAAAATTGCTAAATATAACATGATAAAAAATTCCAATTTGTTCTCTAAAATCAGGGACAAGACTCCTGTTGAATATATGAGGAATGTGGTCTATGAGCTTCCTTGTAGTGGTTGTGGAGTGTGTTACATTGGACAGACCTCAAAATGGTTGAAGCAGAGGAATGTGCAGCACAGGAGTAACAGGAGGTAAGAAATCCTGTGCGGAAGTGCAATACCATTTAAAGACTGGCCACAAATTTAATTACTCAGAGATCAAAGCATTGGAGCAAGAAGTGCAGTTTAAGATTATGCTGTTCCTTGAGATATTGCACATTTACAAGAACAAAGACGCCATAAATTTTAAATCGGACACAGGACAGCTAAGTAGTATTTACGGTAATATTCTTCACGCACTGCAGAATGGTAGGTACATTTTTCATGATATGTTCAGTGATTCATATCATCACTGCTCATCGTTTTTCACTTACTCGGTTAAACGGAAGAACGCTATACGGGGTTTCGTCTAATTCGACAAGACGAATCCCCAAGCCGAAGGCTGAGCCTTAACAGATCGCAGCGTGGGAACTGCTCTACCGAATACAACACTCTGCCAGGTACGTAAGTCGTGTACAGACAATTCAGAGTTTCGACATCGAAATGTTGAACCTGATCGATCGCCAAGAGACCGGGTCGAACGTAGCAAGAATCGATTCCGCCGTCGACCATTGGTCCCGCGCGACAATCTTGGCTCGTGCGACGATCGACGCGAACGTCGATCGCCTACTAAAGTCACATTGTTTTGAGCCTTTAGACTCTCGAAACATGTAGAGGTATCGTTGCCACCTTTGTTAGAAAGAATACGACCTTAGAGGCGTTCAGGCATAATCCCACGGATGGTAGCTTCGCATCACCGCCGGTCGAGCGAATGCGTCAACCAAATCTCGGAACCTGCAGTTCCTCTCGTACTGAGCAGGATTACTATCACAACGACGAGTCATCAGTAGAGTAAAACTAACCTGTCTCACAACGGTCTAAACCCAGCTCACGTTCCCTATGGGCGGGTGAACAATCCGACGCTTGGCGAATTCTGCTTCGCAATGGTAGGAAGAGCCGACATCGAAGGATCTAAAACCGACGTCGCTATATACACTTGGCCGCCACAAGCGAGTTATCCCTGTGGTAACTTTTCTGACAACTCTTGCTGAAAACTCTTCAAGCCGAAAGGATAGATAGACCGTGCTTTCGCAGTCCTTATGCGTACTGAACATCGGGATCAAGCAGCATTTGCCCTTTTGATCTACGTGAGGTTTCTGTCCTCGCTGAGCTGGCCTTAGGACACCTGCGTTATTCCTTGACAGATGTACCGCCCCAGTCAAACTCCCCGCCTGGCAGTGTCCTCGGATCGGATCACGCGAGAGCGTTAAATTGCGGCCGTGGCAGAGAGACGCGACCACGTCCGAGTCGCTCGCGCTAACGAGTGACCACGGAACGCGACTGACCCAAAGCTCGACGCGCCACTCTTTGCACCTACCTCAAGTTAGTCTGCAAATATTAGGTATATGAATTTGAAAAAATACCAGTCGACGTATTTTTGATTGCACCTTCCTAAAATATCAATTATTGTAATGCACCCCCCTAGAAATCGAATAAAAAATTTAATAGAATTCCTGTTTGATTACAATATAAAAAGGTTAATATCTCCATGTGCTTTAAGCTTAGAAAAATGCAACTAGTCTCAAAAATCTGCACCCTGGCTGTTTATAATTGCACCCCCAACAAAAATCCAAAAAAGCATATATTTCACAAATACGATGAAAATCAATTTTGGCGGTATGGGGTAGGTGTAATACGGCAGATACAGACGGCAATGATCGCCATCTTCGGGGCAAATATTAAATATATGAATTGAAAAAATACCAGTTGACGTATTTTTAATTGCACCTTTCAAAAATATCAATTATTGTAACTGCACCCTCCTTAGAAATCGAATAAAAAATTTAATGAAATTCCTATTTGATAACAATATAAAAAGGTTTATATCTCCTTGTGCTTTAAGCTTAGTAGAATGCAACTAGTCTAGAAGAACTGCACCCTGGCTGTTTCTAATTGCACCCCCAACAAAAAATGTTTATTTTGTTAATAATTATTTTATGCACAAAATTGCAAAAATTCTGTGAATTTTTAGAAAATGTTAAGATTGAAAATACTAGATTCCATTAAGTAATTAGATTTAAGGTTAAGCTTAAAGAAAATAAATTCAAGCTCTCCTATGTTACTGTTCCCTTAGTGATGAACATATGCTACTTCTAATGATTTAATTTTAACGATGTGCTTGCTAACATTATTGACCCGGGTTCGAGTCTGACGCCGGGCTAATTTTTTCCACTCATCAAATAAAATTACTTATTAGTATAAAAATTCTTCAGAACTTTCAATATTGACGAATTCACAAATATTTCTGTGAGAGAAAAAAATGTGAATAATGTATATACGATTTCCATTTATTTCAATTGAGAATTTCATTCATAAATGTGTACATTTGTCAAAAAAAATTAAAAATTTGAAGTATTTGAAAAAAAACAAAAACACATTTTTCTAAGCTTAAAGCACAAGGAGATATTAACCTTTTTATATTGTTATCAAATAGGAATTTTATAATTATAATTTTATTAAATTTTTCATTCGATTTCTAGGGGGTGCAGTTGGAATAATTGATATTTTTGAAAGGTGAAGTTAAAAATACGTCGACTGGTATTTTCTTAAATTCTTATACCTAATATTTGTCCCTGAAGATGGCGATCGTAGCCGTCTGTATCTGTCGTATTACACCTACCCCATACCGCCAAAATTGATTTTCATCGTATTTGTAAAATATATGCTTTTTTGGATTTTTGTTGGAGGTGAAATTATAAACAGCCAAAGTGCAGTTTTTTGAGGCTAGTTGCATTTTTCTAAGCTCAAAGTACAAATAGATATTAACCTATTTATATTGTTATCAAATAGGAATTTTATTATATTTTTTATTCGATTTCTAGGGGGTGCAGTTACAATAATTGATATTTTTGGAGGGTGCAATTAAAAATACGTCGACTGATTTTTTTTTAAATTCATATACCTAATATTTGCAGGCTAACTTGAGGTAGGTATTCTTTGCGCTTGGTTCGAGAACACCGTGACAGCCGCATGCTCGTGGGCGTACGGCGCACGCGTCCCGTTTAGCCGAATAAGTAAAGAAACGATGAAATGCTGTGATGCAACCTATTGACATCTGAAATATGACACGACATTTTTCAAAAACACGTTGAAGTTTAGTGAAACTCTCCAACATTTATCCCTTGAAAGATCAATTATGTAATAGTTATTAGCCAAGATTAAACCTCTCTGAACATCCACTATGACATTATTTTGACTGACACAAATTTTTCGATTGAATGCCCTACTATTTTCTTCAGTATATATGATTACATATATATATATATATATATATATATATATATATATATATATATATATATATATATATATAAGACGAAGTATATGCCATTCTCATCATATAGCAATAACATACCAGATATGGGCAATCTCAATATCCCTGATGAAGTGTTAATTATTTGGGAATTATTTTAGATGAAAACATGAAATGGGACAAGCATATCGAACAACTGGTCAGAAAGATGAGAGGTTTGCTTCACAAGTTCAGACATATGAGAAACTACTTAAATATCCCACATTTAAAAATATTGTATTATGCACTAATACAATCCCAAATCAATTATGGTATCATAGGCTGGGGTGGTGCGTACCAACACCACATTAAAAAACTGTAAGTTTTGCAAAAATGGGTATTGAGAATTATTTATGGAAAACCACTCACCTTTTCTAGTGAAGAGCTGTATACCATATCCAATGTTTTTCATATATCCCAATTTTTTGCTCAACAGATTTTAATGCGTATATTCTGGGGAACGTTGACATTGACACCTTCACGGCACATCTATGGAACTAGATATAAGATCGATAATTTCGTGAAACCAAGAGCAGAAAAAAGTATAGGACAAAGAACTTTCACTTACTTGGCTCCCAGATTGTATGGCCTTGTTCCCCAGGAAATTAGAGAGGTATATATTATATATATATATATATATATATATATATATATATATATATATATATATATATATATATATATATATATATATATATATAATATATATATATATATATAAATATCGCGATATTTATTATATATATATATATAATATATATATAATAAATATCGCATATATATATAATATATATATATATATATATAATATATATTCAACTATATATATATATATATATATATATATATATATATATATATATATATATATATATATATAGTTGAATGTTTTACGAGAGTATATATGTATTTTCATGTTTAATTGGGATTGCAGTCCAGTACAGAAAAAGTTACCTCTGTAGTACTTATCAAGCTTTCGAAAATTATTCAATTTCTTCTTCAGGGCTAACGTAGTACAATATTGACAGTTTATATAACAGTTACATGGTTATAGTAGATTTTGTGAATAATTTATTAATATTTGACGAAATTTTTAATAACATATCACGTGTTAATTGATAATAAGGGCCATTTCCTTTTCATACGTCAGTTGATTATTTTTTTTTGCTTGCCCCAATGTCATTTATTATTTCGTGAACATTTTCTATTTACGAGCTCTTGCATAGTATTCTCCTGGAAAATTGCCGAAAATGAAGGAAATGATAAATTCCACATCGTAATACTCAAAATGTCCGGTCATTCTTTGAGCGAAAGTTGTGTCAGCCGACGTATGAAGTAATCTCTTCAAATTCATCTGCTGACCGTACTTCACCCCGTGTAGTTTTTTAGTCCCCTTCTATTTATGCCGGAGCCGCGCGCGAGTGGATTAAAGTAGTCCGAGCAGTTTCCCGAGAAAAACGATTTATGGACATCTCCATAATTCACGTTGAACGCAGAGCGTGTCGGAAAAATCTTAATCTTGAAATGGACCCGTCCGCTATTTTGAATCCGAATTACGGAACGGTCCCGCAGGCTCCGCGACAAGAGAACATGTGAAAATTCCGTTTTTGCAGAACGTTTTCCGACGAACTGAGGCTGTTTCCCCACCCACCAGAGGTTGAAAATATGATAAATGATGTTTGCAGATATTTTTTCTTTCCATTCCGAACGAGTTGAAAAGAGTTGTAAATTGTGTCCTTAGGCTAAGATCGTCCATCATGTTCTTCTGAACTGTTTTATATTTCCTGAATATATCTTACAGACATAGGAAAAAATGCGAGTGGAAATTAGCATTATTTTCGATAAACTTCCTCACTGGAAATAATAAATGTATCCAAACATTATTTTATTAACCACCAGGAAACGAAAATTTAATGAAATCAGTCTTTAACATTGAAATTTTCAACGACAAAATATTGAAAGTTATTCTGACCAATATTTTTTCTTATCAAAGTTAGCGTTAGTTTTTTTAGATTTAATTACCTTTTCTGCAAAAGAGAACATTTTTCTCTTATTATCTGTGTTCTTCTATTTTAGATGTTTAAAGTGTGAGCTGTCTTGCCGAAACATCATTCCAAAGTGCTTCATGTTTACACATTTCTATTGAAAAAACTCGAACAAACTTATGGAAATCAATATTCTTTTAATGATACATTTCAATGAAATCTTAATTCGATAATAAACTTTACATGGTGTGACTAGTTCATATGTAATTCGAAAAAAATTTTCAGTATATTCATATATATATATATGTACATATATATATATATATATATATATATATATATATATATATATATATATATATATATATATATATATATATATATATATATATAGGAAATGAAATTTTTTTGTGCGTATGGCACTGAATGAAATATTTAAGAAAATGAACACTAGTACATTCATTTGAAGGGATAAATTATCCCTTGAAGGATAATGGAGACATCACATCGTACACGTTCACATATCTAGCTCTACTATAACATTCTCTTGATTAATTTCAAATGAATGTTCTAGTGTTCATTTTCTTATATATATATATATATATATATATATATATATATATATATATATATATATATATATTTTGAAAGTTTTCAGCAATAACAGGCTTTTTTGATATGAAAAAGTTTATTTTTGTTGACGTTTCGTTGTTATATTATAACTTTGTCAAAACTGATATAATTAATATATATATATATATATATATATATATATATATATATATATATATATATATATTATTTTCGTTGTTATATCAATATTATTAATATAACAACGAAACGTCAACAAAAATAAACTTTTTCATACCAAAAAAAGCCTGTTATTGCTAAAAACTTTCAAAATAAAATATCTTAAACAGACAATAAATCAATATTTATATATATATATATATATATATATATATATATATATATATATATATATTTGTAAATTATTTAAGAGTCTGTAGGATACTATTTATAATGATTTGTGAGGGTTGACTCAATATTTGCAGTGGTACTCTTTTCTCTTTTCTCTTTATCAAGCTTTGCAATCTATTTTATTGCTTCTTAAGGGTTCTAAAATATATAAAACAACCTTAACCAGCATCTACATTACAATATACACTGTTTGCTTACATGGGAGTTGACGTTACAATTATTAAACTATTTAACAGCAATAACATAAGGGTAATTTGCCAAATTCATCTAACATTTACAATTTCATATAAAATTATTATATAAATCAATATATTATTTTAGGTTGAATGTATATATGCTTATCACGTATCATCTGATTCCAGTTGTTTGCTTTCTTCTTCTTTTTTTTCGTGTTTCCTTCATTGTTCCATATTCAGTAAGTAGCTAATATGCGTCTGCTTCTTGCTGCCGCTAGTTTGTGTTATTTTATCTCCATTTCTTAGGATTTTGTGTTGTTTCCAATATTTGTATATTGTATAAATAAATAAAATATTTGTATATATATGAAAAATTGAAATTAATCAATTAACGAATAGGCCCCTGAAATACGGGAATAAACGCGAGCGTACTACTAACGCATCCTATTGACATTTGAAAACATCGTTCGATGATATTTGTCAAATAGACATTGCAGGTGTTTTCTACTGATTTCTATAGATGGAATTGTAGAATACTCATTACTCTACGATCTTCCTTTTGAAGTCACAAGAAGATGCTTGGAAGTTGAAATCGTTGCCTCACTTCGATGGACGTGGTGCGACTGACGAGTTCCTTGCAGAACGAAACATATATGACTCGCACTTCCATCAGGTGTGGCTTCGATTTCAATATTTCTCTAACATTTATCCCTTGAAGGATGATGGAGACATCACATCGTACACGTTCACATATCTAGCTCTACTATAACATTATCTTGATTAATTTCAAATTTTCAAATGAATGTTCTAGTGATCATTTTTTTAAATATTTCATTCAGTGCCATAAGCACAAACAATTTTCATTTCCTTATATATATATATATATATATATATATATATATATATATATATATATATATATATATATATATATATATATATATTTATATAATTATATTTTATATTCTTGTTTTATATCTTTTCCATAAAAAATATTGCAGGCTTGATTTCTCTTCGTATATATATTCGATGAATGAATATTTCCATTAACTATATGAGAAAACAAATTACTGCTATATCTCAAACAGAGGTCGTAAATAACCAAATTTGATATATTTTCCATTTGCAAAAATGAATAAACCCTATAAACTGATTAAACGTCGAATTTATTTTCTCTGCTTCAGTCTTGCCACAGAGTTCTCAAATGAATTCCACCGTGCTACGTAAATGTATTCATTCATTTCCATTCGAATAACCATTTTTATGCAAAGTATTCTGAGGCCCATAAAATTACTGGATAATCTCCGAATAAAGGGAAGCCGAAAAAAGATAAGAGCGTACTTAGCACTGTAAAAATCGAACCGGGAACTCAATCTCTCATATTCTGGATGGGTAAACGCAAGATAGTACGAAATGCGAAAAAAAGGAGAGATTAAAAAGATGAAAAAACTGAATTATGTCGGAATGCGAGACGAATGATGCGAGGCGATAATTGAACCAATCGTTTTTGCTGTCCCGATTGGGATGATTTGGAATTGATTAGGGTTGATTTTGGAAGGACCACGAGTCCTCTCTATATTTACGTTAGGGATAAAATCATTTGAATTTAACCAGGGCTATATTTGGAACTTCATTAGGAATTGAGTATTTAAGAGGGGAGACGGAAGATAATACTGACGACAAATCATTGGATTGTACAAGTAGGGAGTAAAAAAGAGTTACTGCTCACTTAGGCTTGTCTCGGCAAATTCAGATTCGGTACCTTCATCAATTTAGGCTGATAAAGGTATAAAGGGGAAGGAATGTTCAGCAACGACTGATTCTGTAATATAAATGTGGCAGAAATGTTATCTTCAATCTAGGATATTTCAAATTTATGGAATGCATACTGAACGCTACGTGAAATTACAATGCTAAACATAATGAAGAAGGCTATTCGTCATTTCTACCTAATTTGTGAGAAAATGTTTGTTTTTAAAGTAATTTGTATTCAAATAGAATAGTTGTGTTTATAACTTTTCTGAAGAATCTGAATTCAATCCTTCATTTGCCTTTTCAACAGTTGCGAATTCATGTTGATTTTCTGCACAAAGAGAATCCTTTGTATTTTTATAATTTGATGTAAAAATTCATAACCATAAGCCTGTTAATGTACTTTTTCTTCTAGGAGTTGATTTGTGTAGTCCAATTATTCGGTTTCATCGTTCAATGTTTCATTATTTTTTCGTCATTCAACGTTTTAATACACATTTCTTCTTTTTCGAATCAATCATTCTCATTTCAATTTGTAGATTAATCAACCTCAATTCTCCACGACTGTGAAGGTTTTTGCAAAATTATAACGTACTAGAAATACGCTGGGAGTACTGGGAGTACGGTAGGTAAAATGTTGGTGATTGCACGGCTACCACTGATATTTTGGGAAACGTATATAAATTCACCTGATTTATGCACAATATAGACAGTAAAACTAGATAATTATATTTAAAATATCTATTCAGAATATTTTTATTCCATATCACCAATAAATGGATAGAAGACCTCTCTTATCTTGAATCCGTATGTTATCTGCTTGTTCAGAAGGACTATAAGGTGGAATCCAAATTTTCAAAGCCACTCGAAATTGGGTGGAACTTGAATCTCTACTTCAACTCCAGGGGACCTTTTTTAAACTCCCTAAAAACCTTAATTTGATACTACCGTTTCAACTCCAGGGAATATAGCTAAAACAAATATCTTCTTCTTCTCGTCCCTGATGCACACTGCACGCAGGGGGCTCTTTCCACTATTGAATGACAAGTGTATTATTCTCTGCCTGTCGAAATATGGATTCTGCACCCGATATTCCTCACCATTTTCTCATATTACGGAGCCAGTAGTGTCGCTTTCGTCCCGGACCGCGTCTTCCCTCTATTCTGCCCTGTATAACGAGTTTCGGTATAAAGTATCTGCTACCTTCAAGTATATGGCCTAGGTAAGACGTTTTTCGTTGTTTTACAATATTCAGGAGTTCTCTCTCTACCCCAGCTCTCTGCAAGACATTATGGTTCGACTGATACAAGAGACTGATACATTATGGATCTCTGACCAAGAGATCCGAAGCATTCTTCGTAGTGTCCACATTTCGAATGCCTCTATTCGTTTCACTGTTCTGAGCTTGAGTGACCATGTTTCTACTCCATACAACAGGATGGGCCATATATAGCACTTGATTACTCGCAGTCGAATGCAGACCGGTAGTGTTCTCTGAAGAAGTACATTCTTCATTTTCAGATACGTCGTTTTTGCAATCCAAGTTCGTACCTTTACCTCCTCATCACAATCCCAATTCTCATTTTTGTTCACAACAGTTAGCTTTTTTAATAAAAAAACAATCGAAAGATAAGGAAACTAAATTTTGTAAGGGAAAAAACACAAATTTGTATCTACGTAACAAATCGAGAAAATGAAAGACTTGACTTACTTATTGAAATTGAATTAACAGAAAAACAATTCAATAAGTAACAAATAAGTAATGAAGGATGGATTGAGAATTTGGAAAAGACTTTTCTTATATTGGAGACTATTCTATCATTTCATGCAAAATTGTAAATGTAATCTAAGGCTCATAAATTCTGTTGAGGAAAAAAATAATCGATGAAACATCAATAATTCGAAATACTTACCGCTTATAAGCGTACTCACAATTTATCTAGTATTCAACAACCAAAAAGCCAGTGGCGGATTTACCAATAGGCCAAGTAGGCCGGTGCCTACGGCGGCAGATTTAGAGGGGCGGCAAATTTAGCAAATTTTTTTTTTTTACAGATTTTTTTTATGATTATACGTGTACACAATATATACTATAATAAAATCGTAAACCTAAAATAGTCTGTACATTAAAGATATTCGAAAAAAAAAATAGCTAGGATGGCGTAAGATGAGTAACTGAGTAGAATTAGATTTTTTTAAAATTTCTTGTTCGTCTGTCTGTGGCATCATAGCACCCGAACGAATGAACCGATTTCAATTTATTTGAAATTACGGGCGAGTGTTCTTAGACATGATTGATGAAAATCGATTGAGCCGTCTAAAAGTTACAGAGGTTTTACGCTTTAAAATCGGGGGTTTTTTGTTTTGCCTGTCAAATAAACTTGTTAGGTCAACATTAAACTCTTCAGTACATAGCGGGTTGCAAAAATAATCTAGTAACTGACAGAAATATCATTAAGTTCACAATCATACTAATAACGGGATTAAACTAACGTATTGAATTTCAAAATTCAGTAGGGGCGGCAAAAATTGAATGGCCTACTAGCGGCAAATTTGTAAATCCGCCACTGCAAAAAGCTAATCAGTAGCAATATTCGATTAGAATTCAATATCGGAATTAGTGTAAAACCGAAATATTATGCGGATAATTCATGCGATACGGTCTCAACAATTATCTCTTCAACCAGTGTACAGTTTTTGAAACGTTACAAAAATGAGGAAAAGGAAAAAGTCATGATATGCTTTTGCTTGATAGGGTACTGAAATATCGTACCCTAATATCCAAAAATATATTTCAGACCTCCTGTTACGATATGAATTCTGTTCAAGTTCTTGGTAGCTTATTAAAAAGCCAAACAACTTTCAAAATTAAAGGGCAAGCGTAGTCTAGTATGAACAAAAACCCAAGATTTTCTCAATTCTCGTAGATATTATATTTAAAAGCTTTTCCTCATTCGCATTATCAGAACGCTGAACTGCTGAATTATACCATGATGCCATAATCACTTCATCTCTGACATCACAACGTAACAGAGGTAAACAAGTAACTTCCAAGTATTTCAGCGTTAGGCAATAATGATGAAAGTGAGATAGATTATCCCATAATACGGCTATAAGCCGCAACGTAGGATCGTATTTTCGCGAAATTAGCTCTAGTAGCTACTTCAGAATTAAAAATTCATTACATCTTCAGAACTCTCAAGATATGAAGATCCAACAAGATGCTGCTTCAAGATAAGAATTTATAATTACGACTGCCCGAAACTGGGTCAGTTTTTGTTGCGATTGCCTTCTTGGAGTTCCGGGAAGACAAATTATTGTCTATTAGTGGGGTCATCATAACTTCTCATTAGAAGATGATGAATTGTCGGTTTAAGTAGTGCAGATGTGTAAGGAGTGGAGCTATTTTTCGTTCCGTTGGCTGGCTCACTCGACTCGGATAGAGCTCCCCAGTAATTTAAATTTGAATGCAGTGAATCACTATTTCAAATGGGCGTAAGATTGGCTCAAATTCTGAAGAGTACTCTGTTGAAGTTGCCAAAGGAGTATGCTAATAATGAACATGCCTTTAAGCGTACATTTCCTGCCATAATGGATGCCTATTTATGACAAACTAAAAATATTGACTGTGAACGGAAAAACTCTAACAATCGGAGACATTGAAGAGGCTTTTTATTTTAATACTCCATTCGATTTGAAACAATTGTCTTTACAACGGTTCTCTATATATATATATATATTCACTATATATATATATATATATATATATATATATATATATATTATATATATAAATGCGGAACAGATATATATAACAGAGGTCCAAAAAGATCTCCAACACATCAATATAAAAAACCTCGAAGAGCGCACTAAGTGTCGCTATAAAATCGCACATGTGACGCTTGAGCAAAAATCAAATCGATAACCGGTAATAAAATGGACAGATGAAGGGAAGGAAGAACATTCAGAGGGAATGAAGAGATTTTGGGAGACCAAAATTATGAATCGAAAGTCCTAAAATTTGCGAATTCAAGTTCAATCGCTCTCCTCATGGGGAACAATCGTTATGACTGAGATTGAATTCTCGCTTAACTCTTGGTGAAACATAATTGAATATTAAAATAAAATCTTGTCAAATCAGTCTTGAAAATGAGTTAACGCTCGAAACATGTTGACTCTTCATATTGTTAAATAAATCGTGAAACATTAAGCCAAGAGTTTAATTTATTTCAATAAACAATCGTTATAATAATAATATTATAAATTATTATTCTTAATACGATTGTTCCCCATGAGGAGAGCGACTGAACTTGAATTCACAATAATTAGGAATTTTGCTTGATCTTTTTTGCCTCCTAAAAACGCTTCATCCTCTCTGAATGCTCTTTCTTTCGTTCATCTGACATTCAAATCTTCGAGATTTTTTATATTGATCTGTTGTAGATCCCTTTGGACCTCTTTTAGCCACTCTGTTCCGCATTTACTATGCATAATTATATCGAGTAGTTTCTTCGGTATTCTGGACCGTTTCATTCTGCATACACGTCGTATTTGTCTTTTGATACAGTTCATTCTGAGGTCTTTTCATTCAAATGCCGTTTCTATTGATTGGCCCGTAAATCTTTCTGAGAATTTTTCGTTCTTGTTTTTCTATTTCTTCAATTCTTGAATGACCGCCAATAATCATTGTTTCAGCTGCGTAGATTGCTTCTGGAAGACTCGTTGTGTTATAATGCCTCAATTTGGCTCCTCTCGAAATTGTTTTATATAGTGAGCCCATGTTAGTTTGTAGGCCCTTTGGAGCTTGGTAATTCTCGGTTCATTAGCGATTCGGTTTGAACGTGAGGACTGCAAAACTTCCCCGAGGTATATGTACTTGTTTTTATCATAAGAAATTTGAAACCCGGTTTTCTGCGCAATTTCATGTAGTTTAGTGTGAATATCGTCTGCAAAGACGTGACGTTTGACATTTTTTCTATTTTCTTTTTTGATACCCACTTGTATGCCCTTTACATCAAGTTCCCGTTTCCTAATGATCTTTTCTAAAACAATATTGAAAGTCCGTCCCCCTGCCGCACACCGGTTTTATTCCAAAGGGATCTGATATTTCGCCCATAAATCTTACCTTGGAAAATGTACCTGTAAGTGTCTGTTCTATAATTTTTGATGTCTTGCGATCGATTCCAAATTATTTCATGATTTCAAAAAGGGTTTCGCCCTCTACCGAATCATATTCTTATTGAAGTCAATGAATGTGATCACTGTATTTCTACATTTCCTCATCTGTAATATCATCTTCTTAGTTCAGATCTGTTCAGCAAATGATCGGCCTTTTCTGAATCCTGCTTGGTATTCCCGAATAAGTGGATCCGGTTGGTGTTCTACTCTGTTTAGGAGTGCTTTGAAAAGTATTTTGTACGCAACGGGGAGTAAGGAAATTCCCCTGTAATTATTGATATCCATTTTGTCCCCATTTTTGTGCAATGGATGTATCAGCGCGCATTTCCAATCCAGTGGTATCTGTTCCGTTCTCAAGATTTCTGATATTAAATGATGAATTTTTTGCGTTAAAGTAGTATTGATCAGTTTCCAGAGGTCCGCAATAATCCCTTGTTCTCCTGCTGCTTTGCTGTTTTTGAGTTGCTTGATAATTGCCGTAACCTCTTCGATATCAGAGGCTTGCGTGTCTGAATGCGTAAACCTCGAAAAGTCAAAGTTGAGTTTTTCATGGAGTAGATTGCTGTTGAGAAGGGTGTTGAATTACTCGACTTACATTTTGCAGTTATCTTTTGTGTTAGTTCCCAACGTGCCATCGGATTTTTTGAAGTGAAGACTGCGCACTTGGTATCCTCGCAAGTTTTCTCTGAAAGTTTTGTAAAAATCTTTAGTATTATTATTGATGAAATCCTTCTGTATCTTGCGACACCTATTATTATCATATCTCCGTTTTTCTCTTCTTATTACTTTGGAGGCCTGTTTTTGAGCTATAAGGAAGGTTTCCTAGTTTTCCTCATTTTTATGACCGTTAAAGTTTTTCCATGCAGTTATTCTCTTGTCGACTACTTGGTCGCAGATTACGTCCCACCAGCGATGTTTCCTGGTGCGAGGAGGTTGCCCCAGTGTAATGGATTTCTGAATATTCTTTGTAAAGGTTTCCCAATTCGTCGATTTTTCCTGATCGATTTGTGCTATGATTATATCCTTGTGAAGCTTCAGATAATCGGGATCTGACTTAACTTTTCTGGGTGTATTCTGAGTTTTTATTTCTATTGGGTTGAAATTCTGTTTTTAATTGAAGGATATAGTGATCCGAATCAAAGAGGCCTTTGCGAGTTCTGACATTTAAAATTTCCTTTACGTTGTTCATGGAAATTGCGACATGATCAATTTGATATTCACCCTGCTTGTGACTGGGCGATCTCCAAGTAGTTAGCTTATGTGCAGGTTTTTGAAATTGAGTACTCATGATTTTGAGTTCGAGGTTCCTACAAAACGCGATTAACCTTTCACCGTTCTTGTTGGTACGTTTGTGTTTAGTATGGGGACCCGTAGTACCTCTGAATTTCCTTTCCTTACCAAGCTGTCATTCAAAATCTCCTAGCAAGATTTTCACGTGATGTTTTGTTATTTTATTGGTTGTTTCTTATAATGTTTCCTAAAAATCTTGTACGCTTTCCGGAACGGTTTTGTGGTGGTGATCAATGGGAGCGTGCACGTTGATTAGAGTGTAAGCTTTATTAGCTGATTCAATAGAAAGCCACGAGACTCGTTGGGCGATGTGAAATTAATAACCGAGTCGAGTATGGAATCGTTTATCGCGAATCCGGTACCTTAAAGCGGTAATTTGTCCTTTACTTTCACGGCAGCTTTTCCCTTGTAGATTCTGAAACTGTCGGTGTCGAAATGAATCTCGTCCATGAATCGTGTTTCTTGGAGAGCGATGATTCTCAGATTGAACTTTCACATGGTTTCGGTGAGCTGCTTCAGTTTACCGGTTTCAGCGAGTGTGTTAACGTTAATTGTACCGATGTGATGTTTTTGTTCGATTTTGAGATTATGAAAGGTTTTTGAGAAGCTCCGATTCTTCTCCGCATGGTGTCACTGATCCCCCAGAATCCGATGATCAGGTGAAGCCAGTCTTTCGACTGGTGCCTGGGGAAGTGATTCTTTGATCTTATTTTCCATCATGCGTTCAAGTTGAACAAAGCTTTGTGGTGGTCTCAGTTGAGACAACAGGGTGTACGACTCGATTTTTGAGTTCGAGAAGATTGAAATATAGCCGCCTCAACTAGAGAAACAGACGATGACCACTGGCAGTCAGATACTGAACAGATGCCAATAGATTTGTTTAGTTAGTTTTTGGTCCGCTTAGTGTATCAGTGTCTCCTATATCTAGGAGACTATTTCGTATCCGCCACCCGAGGAGGCGCCCGAGGAGGTACTAACAACCCCACACGAGGATAAAATATATATATATATAGAGTGAGAGAAATGTATTATCTTAATATAGTGAAAATTGAGAAACAAAGGTACATCCAAAAGTTTTGAAACTCGTCGACTGGGATTCGTACCCAGGTCTTTCAGGTTTACGCCCCGCTGCTCTACCAACTAAGATTCCGCGGTCCTCACTTCAAGATGCTATTTCAACTTATATCTAAAGTTGCAGCGCGGCAAAGAGTAGCGGGGCGTAAACCTGAAAGACCTGGGTTCGACTTCCAGTCGAATTCCAAAAACTTTTGAATATAAATTTGATTCTCAATTTCCACAATAATGAAATAATACATTTCCATATGTCCGTACACAGTTCGCTAGCACGAAATATTTCTATATTTCTATACTATATATATATATATATATATATATATATATATATATATATATATATATATATATATATATATATATATATATATATATATATATATATATATATATATATATATATATATATATATATATATATATATATATATATATATATATATATATATATATATATATATATATATATATATATATATGTTTCATTATTCAAAATCATTTATACTACTAAATACTGAGTTTCTCAATCGAAATATTTCAAATGAATTTCGCAGGGAGCAGTCCACACATATGTTGTCAACGAGAACGAACCCATCACTTTCGAGAGTCTATATTAAGTGCGTTTCGAAAAATTAATCGATATTGTTGAATGATAGTAATAGGATACAATTGTTTCATCATTATTATGAATCATCAGTCCATTTTTAATCTATCAATCAAGAATCGATGTCTTTTAAAACGCCCATAGGTCCTATACCAGAATGAGGGGAATAGTTCTCAGTGAAAATTCACGTGAGCTTCCCCTATCGGAGAAATGACGTATAAACTCTCCCTAGCGTTCTAGATTTCTACTCATGACAACAGTACTGCAAGTGTAAGGCTTTTCATTCGAATATCAGAAAAAACTGTCCGAAATGTGTGAGAATGGTGCCATGCCTAATGGCTATTGATCGAGCACCGGCGGGCAAAAGTATAGCTAGTTTCAAGATTCACAAATTATTCATACTAGTATAAACTGAGACTCTTAATCGAGAGATCGAAATATTTGAAATAAGAGTCTCAGGGAGCTGTCTACAAAATTGTTGTCAACGAGAACGAACCCATCACTTTCTAGAGTAAATATTGAGAGCGTTTCGAGAAATTCATCGATCTTGTTGAATGATCATAGGATACAATTGCTTCATCCTTATTATGAATCATCAGTCCATATTTAATCTATCAATCAAGAATCGATGACTTTCAAAACGCTCATAGGTCCTGTACCAGAATGAGAGGAATAGTGCTCAGTGAAAATTCACGTGAGGTCCTTCTATCGGAGGAAAGACGTATAAACTCTCCCTAGTGTTCCAGATTTCTACTCATGACAACAGTATTGCGAGTGTAAGGCTTTTTAGATATTCACAAAGTTGCACTGCGTTCGAATATTATTCCATTTTACGTGAGAAGTAGTTGAAGGTAGCAACGACACTGACTCAATTTCTCAATTCGGTTTTTCAAGTAGATCTTTTCCAGATGTGTTTTCCAAGCGCCCCGCGTTTCTTAAATTACGTAACATTGTCCGAAGGATTTATCATTAACGAAAAGAGAATGAATTTATTCAGTATATTAGGAGTGAATTATTTGAAAAATAGGATTTCAGAATATCAGCCATTAATAAGAAGAACCAATTAGATTTATATGCTCGTATATGTTGCTTAGATTATCTATGTCAGATTTTTTAGTACTACAGTTGTCTTTTGATGTGAACAATTTCTAGTAAAACGCATTTTTTGTAATTATTTGCGTAATATAAAATTTTTGTGGCATATCAATTCGTATTGTGATTGATGGATTGTACATATTGAGTTAATGCAGAAGAAATCGCCTTGTTGGTATTACGGCAATCACTTTTATGAGAAATGATCCCGCAATGAAGGTTTTGTGATATAGAGAATGGCAATTTTGACAAGGAATTTTGTAGACGAGAATCAATTTGAATTTCAGTTCTAGCGAATGCTTTGTGCGAGTAAATAATGTTTTTACATTTAATGAATTAGTTTGGGTGTTAGATTTTTTGAATGAAGTAAAACACCGAATTGTAGATAGGACGATGTCTATCTCCAAGAATCTTTTGATGACTCCGTGTGAAAAACTGTGATGAATATTTCAAAATTTCATCTATAGGAATCATAAAGAAAACATCTCTTACATGTTTTGTGAACATCTCTCGAACGTCTTCTATACCCGTAGATATACAATACATATATTAATTATCGTTATTATAACGATTGTTCCCCATGAGGAAAGCGATTGAACTTGAATTCGCAATACTTACGACTTTAGCATCATCTTTTTCGCCTACCAAAAACGCTTCATCCTCTCCGAATGCTCTTTCTTCCGTTTGTCTGTCCATTTTATTACAGGTTGGCGATTTGATTTTTTCTCAAACTTCACATGTACGATTTTATTGCGACACTCAGTGCGATCTTCGAGATTTTGTACTGATCTGTTGTAGATTGTAGTAGGTAGATTCTTCGATATTCTGGACTGTTTCATTCTGTAGACATGTGCATAGAACTTTGCTCGTCGTTTTCTGATTAGTTCCGTTATCATATTTGTCTTTTGATAAAGTTCATTCTGAGGTCTTTTCATCCAAATTCCGTTTTTATTAATTGGTCCATAAATCTTTCTGAGAATTTTACGTTCTTGTTTTCCTATTTCTCTAATTCAATTTAATCGTTGGGTTATAACGCCTCAATTTGGCTCCTCTCGTGGCCGAATATATATATATATATATATATATATATATATATATATATATATATATATATATATTATATATATCGGTATATGGTCTAGACCGATTATTGCACGAAGTCTAGACGAAGTATCGCACGGTCGAGAAATTACGTATTTATCTATATATATATATATATATATATATATATATATATATATATATATATATATATATATATATATATATATATATATATATATATATATATATATATATATATATATATATATATATATATATATGCAAATTTATGCAAATGAAACATTACTTATTTCATTCGTTCTTCGTACATAAAGTCAAGAAACTTGGATGAAAGCCCTAAAAACTTTTTCATTGTAATCATTCATTCTGTCGGCGTAATTGTAGGAATAAAACGGAACACAAAGTTAAGGAAAAAGTAAAAGAACGATTTTAATTCAGATATTAAAATTTTAATGATATCGGTTCTCGCAATCTCGATGCTCCCCAAGTAGACGGACATAAAATGGAAACGGTCCCTTGGTTATTACTTTCGAAATTCAATAACCCCACCAAGTGGCACCGATCCCCTGTAAAAGCCCGCAATAAATTGATCTCAATACGTCTCCGGCTTTTCGGCGACCATACTCCCGCAAAAAAATCAACGCTGTTCCAATTACTGTGCTTTCTCGGTCCGACAAATACGACTCTCTCTCCACAGAAATGTCGCCTAAGCAAAAGATTAAAAGTACACGGAACAAGATCCTCTCTTTTATTCGAATATTTCAACATCTCAATATTTAGTTAAGCTCACTGCTTACTTTCTCGCAGGTCCGAAGCAATTACGTAATGCCGCGTATATTTTCCGGTTCTGTTTTCACGAATATGGCAAATTGGCACATCGGTTTTCGAAGGATTTTCGTGTTTAAGCACAGCTTGATTTTCCAGTCACGTGGACGTGCAACTGCAATTCTGAAAAGTATTGCTTCGATTCCGTGACTTTTTGCCAACTTTTGGATGGTATTGAGACTATCTGTATGATTGGTTTATATATATATATATATATATATATATATATATATATATATATATATATATATATATATATATATATATAAAGTTTTTAGCAATAACAGGCTTTTTTTATATATATATGAAAAAGTTTATTTTTGTTGACGTTTCGTTGTTATATTACAACTTTGTCAAAACTCAAATAAAAAAATTTTGACAAAGTTGTAATATAACAACGAAACGTCAACAAAAATAAACTTTTTCATATCAAAAAAAGCCTGTTATTGCTAAAAACTTTCGAAATAAAATATCTTAAACAGGCAATAAATCAATTTCAATAATATATATATATATATATATATATATATATATATATATATATATATATATATATATATATATATATATATATATATATATATATATATATATATATATATATATATATATATATATATATATATATATATATATATATATATATATATATATATATATAATTCGTTTAGTTTTCTTGTGCTTTGCTTAATAACATAAGTGTAAAGATTTCTTGGGAATGAGCGTAGTTTAAAATTGATGGATTAATAATTTATTCGACATATGTTTCGGCTCTAGGCCTTTTTCAAGAATATTATTGGTTCATTGTTGGATGGAAATTGACTTCAATTTCACAAATCTTTCGTTAAACTTTTAGGTTAAGTTTTACGAAAGATTTGTGAAATTGAAGTCAATTTCCAACCAACAATGAACCTATAATATTCGAGCTTATTGGCTCTCCTCAGAACGGCGGTTCCAAGTTCAAGGTGTACGAACCTGGAGATTTAATCAACAACAAAAGAACACACCTGCAAAGGAAGTCTCCACTGCTAGGCTTCCACGTGAACCCTCCGGGTTTGGAGATTTGGTCAACGTATCGTCAATGTGGCGACTATTTATCCTTTACGGAGTCTTCAACCGACTAAGTATATAAGCAATGAAAAATTTTTTGCGGTGAAAAGTACAAATGACAAAAAACACAATTATCGGGATAGCCCGCAACTCAATTGGAAGCAGCCGTTGACACGTGTTTCGAGAAAGAAGCCTAGCAATGGAGACTTCCTTTGCAGGTGTGTTCTTTTGTTGTTGATTACATCTCCAGGTTCGTACACCTTGAACTTGGCTACGCCGTTCTGAGGAGAACCAATAAGCTCGAAACACGTGTCAACGGCCGCTTCCAATTGAGTTGCGGGCTATACCGATAATTGTGTTTTTTGTCATATATATATATATATATATATATATATATATATATATATATATATATATATATATATATATATATATATATATATATATATATATATATATATATATATATATATATATATTTCAAATTAATTCATTGCCTGTTTAAGAGAGTTTATTTTTAATGTTTTCAGCAATAACAGGCTATTTTCAATGGTATAAACTTTATTTTCGTTGGTGTTTTGTTGTATATCACAACTTTGTCAAAACTAATAAATAATTGAATTTTATGAGTAACTATAGAGATCAAAACGTCAAACTTATTTTTTTGAAACGAATCAGATTGGATTTTTTGTACCTAAATTTACATATCAATTTTTAGGAGTCAGGGAATATTTCTGGCTTAGTTATTATTATCATATCATCATTATCTGAATACCAAAAAAGAATATTCAAAAATACAAAAAAGGCAATTTGTTTTTTTCCAAAAAAATAAGTTTGACGTTTTGATATTTATAGTAGGTAATTCATAAAATCCAATTAATCATTGGTATACAACGAAACGTCAACAAAAATAAAGTTTATACATATATATATATATATATATATATATATATATATATATATATATATATATTATATATCATCAGGCGTGGCATCGATTTCAATATTTTTCCAATATTTATCCCTCAAAAGATAACGGAGACATCACATCGTACATATGCATTTGATCTACTGTAACATTCTTTAAATAGGTTTAAATTTTTCGAATGAATGTTCCAGTATTCATTCTATCGAATATTTCATTCAGTGCCATCAGCGCAAAAACTATTTGTATGTGTGTACGTGTATCTAATCATATATATATATATATATATATATATATATATATATATATATATATATATATATATATATATATATATATATATATATATATATATATATATATATATATATATATATATATATATATATATATATATATATATATATATATATATATATATATATATATATATATATATATATATATATATATATATATATATATATATATATATATATATATATATATATATATATATATATATATATATATATATATATATATATATATATATATATATATATATATATATATATATTATTATTATTACTACTACGATTGTTCTCCATGAGGAGAGTGACTGAACTTGAATTCGCAATTATTTGATACACCTTATTTGCCTCCCAAAAACGCATCATCCTCTCTGAATGCTCTTTTTTCCGTTCATCTGTCCACTTTACTCCAAGTTGACGATTTGATTTTTGCTCAAACTTCACATGTGCGATTTTATAGCGACATGCAGGGCGATCTTCGAGATTTTTTATATTTATCTGTTGTAGATCCTTTTGGACCTCTTTTAGCCCCTCTGTTCCGCATTTACTGTTCATAATTATATCGAGTAGTTTCTTCGGTATTTTGAACTGTTTCATTCTGTAGCCATGTCCATAAAACTTTGCTCGTTGTTTTCTGATTTCTTCCGTTTCTGTTTTGATAATGTTCATTCTGAGGTCTTCTCATCCAAATTTCCGTTTTTGGCCCGTAAATCTTTTAAGAATTTTTGTTCTTATTTCTCTATTTCTCTAATTCTTGACTGACCGTCAATAACCATTGTTTCAGATGCGTAGATTGCTTCTGAAAGAGTCGTTGTGTTATAATGCCTCAATTTGACGCCACTTGAAATGCATTTTTGTTATAGTAAGCCCATGGTAGTTTGTAGGCCCTTTGGAGCTTGGTAATTCTCTGTTCATTAGCGTTTCGGTTTAAACCTGAGGACTGTATGACTTCCCTGAGGTATTAAAAATTTAAAAAGAATTTCACCATGTTTTGTGAGAAGAGAAGATTTATCTTTTGGTTTTCTTTTCATGTATTTGGCTTTATCATAAGAAATTTGTAACCCGATTTTCTGCGCAATTTCATATAGTTGTTCTACAGCGAGTATGGTTTCAGTTCAATTGTCTGTGATGATATCAATATCGTCTGCAAAGGCGAGACATTTGACACACCCACTTGTATGCCCTTTACGTGAAGCTCCCATTCCCTAATGATCTTTTCTAAAACAATAATGAAAAGGATTGGCGAAAGTCCGTCCTCCTGCCGCACACCGGTTTTGATTTCAAAGGGATCCGATATTTCGCCCATAAATTTTACCTTGGAAGTTGTACCTGCAATTGTATGTTATACATATATATATATATATATATATATATATATATATATATATATATATATATATATATATATATATATATATATATATATATATATATATATATATATATATATATATATATATATATATATATATATATATATATATATATATATATATATATATATATATATATATATATATATATATATATATATATATATATATATGTATGTGTGTATGTGCTTATAAAGGTTTTTCAAGAGTTTCTTAGTATGTCTGAATTTAAATCAGAATTGAACATCTTCAAAATTACTCCGAAATGTATATTCACTTATTGTTTACGTTTCGCTTAAAAGTCTAAAAATGAATGAGTTTCATTGAGTTAGAGAAATAATGAGAGCAACAAATTAACCATTAAAGTTCAGTTTTGTAGTCTTTACATGAATCAAAGAAATAGTTTCGGTAGTATATTATTTTCTTCTCCGCGAGAAAGTCGGAAAGAACTCATGGTATGTCACATAAGGGAAATTACCGAGATTATCAATTATGTAATTGTGTTTCTCATGCATCCAGAAAATATATGTGATAGACTTCCAATATATTGTTCGCTCGTATTTCATTAAACGTATTGAAAAATGACAATGATAATAATACTGGAATAACTGCCCCACATAAACTCAAAATAACCAAAAAACAACATATATGTAAATGTATGAAAATCCTAGAGGAAAAATCAAAATAATAAAAATAAACCCACAAATAAAATAATTGGTTTTCAGGTATATGCCTCCGGTGACGCCTTCTCAATGGCAGCATACTCGGTTAGCTGACAGATTCGGTGCTGTATGCCCTCAAAGACCGCCCGACATCGGCAATCGCACTGAGGCCCTACTGGAATTTCCCAGAGGAAGATTGATATATTTGGAAAAACTACTCCCACTTCTTGCCAATCAAAGTGAAGATTGTTTGTTTCTCAACATTTACGTGCCTCGGTCCGGTAAGTCAACAAATCCAACAAAATTGGTCTCAATACGATTCTTCACAATTACACATCGTTATATTATTTAATAATTTGAAATTACTTAATAAAAGTGGAAGAATTTTAAATATTCCTAAGTGTGATTATGAATGAAATTATATTTGAATTTATGAAACAGAATCATAAATTTCCATAATTATTTGAAGGAAAAGCACTGCTTTGAAACAACCGAAGTTGAAATTTTCCATTTAAAAGTAACTGCAAATTTATTTTCTTGAAGTTGCTCACATATTTACGTGATGGTGTATTGTCTGTACTCGTTGCTGTTTCTCAAAGTTTATTCAACACTTGTTTCAAATTTTATGAATCACTTTTCTGAGTTACTTACTCAAAAATGCACTGAAAATATTTCCACTAAATCGCATAAATCCCATTTGACATATTAGCTTGAACAAGAGAAATAATTTTATTCCGAACAGTGCATGGATAACAACATTTGGTGAAGCTGGAATACGTCATTTGTCACATAGGGGTTTTGCTTATCCCGGATAAATGGCCTGCTGCATGACAAGGACTGTAATTTTTACTTTTCCTATTGGTGACATCCAAGAATAATAACTCTCCAACCCTAACAAAAACACGCTAGAAATAATGGTCGCAATTTCAATTTCTAGACGTGGAACGCTTGCATTTCGCATTACATCTGACATGTTATAATGAACACAAGCGTCTTGTGGATTTAGAAAAATTTTCGAGAGGCTTCATGTGAAACAGCCCTGAGAAATCCAAAAGCAAGCTTTCATCTGGCTGCTTGCCAACGCGGATATCGCTAAAAATAATTTTATGTCTTTATGTTATGCTAAAATACGAATATTTTCAAGGAATGTAAATTATTCATTTCGTGAGAATTACAGCGTTTCAATAGTCAAAACTTCCTTTCTTTCAGAAATATCATGGGAGATAAAATGCATATAGCTGAAGAAATTATTACTACTTATATATTTTATCTAGTACTACTCATATTATTACTACAATTCATTTATATGATTATGATTGCTAGTTGTTTTTTCAGAAGCGTATGTGCTTGTGCGAAAGTTGAACCTAAAATATAACACCGTTTCTGAAAGGCCCAAGAACACAGAGGGAATCGAACCCACCAGCACCAGTAAGCCTAAAGACTTAAAAAGTCACTATACCTTTCGGCCTCTGAGACTCTGTTACACATCTACAGACAAAGATCTGAGGTGATCGAATTGAATGTCTACAAAGCCTCTACGTACTCTCACTGATCTTGTCACGAGAAGGCGATTTCTAATGCTCGAGATAGTTTATATCGCTTCTTCGATAGACAGAGCTCGAGTGATTACCTCACTAATGCATGTTCTCCTCATTCTGAAGATGAGACCTGGATTCAATTGAAAAAATATCGAAACTTGATTGCTTAGATATCACTGAAGATTCTTAATAAGCATTCAACAATTGTATACTGTTCATTCACTAGTTCGATGATTTTTCGGAACGCACTCAATACTCACTTTCGAAAATGATAGGTTTTGCTTTCGTTGACAATATTTGTGTAGACTGTGCCAGTTTTAGTTCAAATATTTCGA